>JAINUT010002633.1:0-11956 GCA_020205555.1 Panax stipuleanatus
TATATATATATGTATATATAAAAGAAGTAAAAAGGCCACAGAATGATCCAGGCCAAACTGGAATGTAAATGTTAATAATATATATATATAAGCAATAAAAAGGTCACGAAGTATAAATTCAGGCCCAAATAAGTTAGAAAAATGTATATTATATATATATATATATATATATATATATATATATATAGTTATATATATAAAGTAGTAAATTACAACAGATTTAACATCCGGGCTTGACAGAATTAAAAAGTTAGTATATATACAGTTAAATATATACATTAAAAAGTCAAACCCGGATTGGAAAGATAACTCAGTCCAGCAAAGTTGCTAGAGGTAGATATATATATATATATATAAGCTGTTAGAAGCGACGGATCGACGATCCGAGTTGTAGAAATGTCAAAAAATGAGTTTATATATGAAAATGTACAAAAAGTAAGCAAAAACGGCCACGAAACTGAGTTCCGGGCATAATCAGAAACTGAAACTTAACATGCAAGTGTATAAAAGTGCAATGAAGTAATATAAACATTCTGATCGTAAAATACTCACAATGGACTACTACACGAGCTGTTTTCCAAATCGTAGGCTTTAAACGTCCGTTTATATCGGTTAATTTTTGTGGTAGTATATTTGGGTTTGGAGTACAAGAGTCGGGCTGAGAAACCAAACGGGCAGAGGTTCAGAGCGTTTTTCTTTTTTCAAATGAGCTGGGGGTGCACTCATGTATATAGGCCCGGTGGAAGCGGCTACCTGCGGCAGCCGCAGGTAGAGGTGCACTCTCGACGTGCGTCCTATTGCATCGAAGTACGTGCACTCCGAGCAATGCAATGTCAGATTCAAAACTTTCTAACTTTTGATCGGAGCGTCCGTTTAAGGCGTGCTGTACCTTTTCGAAAAGCCCACGCCGAGAGTGTCGCAATGACATAGGAGTAAACATTTTCCGAGTCCAAAAAGACGGGTTCATAACCAGGTCTTTGATTTCTCGCAGTTTGTCCGTTGAGCTGTCTTGCACTGTTTCCACTCGGGATCATTATTATGGTTCTTTCTTACCTTGGTTGCATTAATTCGGTTAAAGTTTGATCGAACAGGCTTTAAGTTGATAAAATGACCATTTTACCCTTCCCGGGGTTGCCTTCAGTGCTGGCATGGCCTTCGGCTGACTTCCGGGGTTGTCTCGAAGTTTGGATCCCAGTCGATTCTGGTTTGTCCTCAGGGTTATCTGAGGGACTTAGTTCTCCAGGTTTTCTGTAGAGATGAGTGGGCTTCAGAGTTGTCTCTAAAATTGCCTCCTGGGTTGTGACCGGAGCTCGACCTGGCCTCCCGGGTTAAGACCAGGGATGAATTGTACCTCCAGGGATGAGACCGAGGTAGATCTGTACCTCCTGGGTTGAGCCCGGGGTTGACCTATACCTCCCTGGTTGAGACTGGGCTGACCTGTACCTCCCGGGTTGAGACCGGGGCTGACCTGCACCTCCCAGGTTGAGACTGGGGCTAATCTGTACCACCCGAGTTGAGACCGGGGCTGATCTGTACCTCCCGAGTTGAGACCGGGGCTAACCTGTACCTCCCGAGTTAACCGGGACTGACCTGTACTTCTCGAGTTGAGACCGGGGATGACCTGTACCTCCCGAGTTAAGACCAGGGCTGACCTGTACTTCCCTGGTTGAGACCGGGGCTGATTTGTGCCTCACGGGTTGAGATCGAGGATGACCTATACTTCTCGAGTTTAGACCGGGGCTGACCTGTACTTCCCGGGTTTAGATTGGGGCTGATCTGTACCTCCTGGGTTGAGACCGGGACTGATCTGTACTTCCTCGGTTGAGACCGGGGCTGATATGTACCTCCCGGGTTAAGACCGGGGCTGACATGTACTCCCAGGTTGAGACCGGGGCTGAGTTAAAATAGACGATTTTGCCCTCCTGTAAAGTTAGTAACAGGAATTCAAAAAATTCGAGGGTCTACAACAGGATTGAAGAAAATTTCGAGTGTCTACAGATGCCCCTCTTTATCATGTTAATGCAATGCGTGGAATGAACAGGATAAAGATTGCTAGACACTAGAAATGCAAAATGCAAGGCAAGGCCAATGCACAATATGATATGTGATGAATGTTGAATGCCTTTGAGGGGTTAGGGTTATCATTGAATGTTTACGTTACTTTTTGCTGGGGATAACGTCATTCATGATAACCTTGGGGCAGCACTGTCAGGCGACTACTGGTAGGATATCACGATAGGCTATCTCCAATTATCCTCGTCACTTTCTACTGGGGATGACGTCATTTATGATAGCCTTGTCGACTCTGATAGGGATAACATTATTGATGCTACCTTAGTTTGAGACCAATGGTTTCCCACGTCTGTCGATACTCTCCGTAAGGCATATTTCCCTTCGGCTGATGCCGTTGTACATTTCTAAGGCTCTTCCACTGGGGATATATCTCGGTTATCGAGTACATTAGTGGGTGTTTTCGATGCCTATCCTGACGATAATTTACACCGGTAGTTTGCAACAGGGGGTTGAATCACCAATCTTTCTTGGTACTCCCTTTGAGGATGTGTATAATAGATTCCATCATCTGTCATTTGTGGGGATAGATTGATATACTATTTTCGCCACTGGATCATTCCCGATGCTTTGCTAGAGTTAAGCCAACGGCTGAACTGTCACCGGTCTGTACTCGACACTTCACTGGGGTGGAGCCAGTTGCTGAACTGTCATCGGTAGTACTCCGATGCTTCGCTGGGGTTGAGCTTACGGCTGAACTATCACCGGTCTTTACCCGACGCTTCTCTTGGGTTTAGACAACGACTGAAACTATCACCAGTCTGTACCCGATGCTTCGCTGCGGTTGTGCTAATGGCTAAACTGTTATCGGTTTGTTCCCGACGCTTCGCTAGGGGTTGAGCCAATGGATGAACTGTCACTGGTATGTACCCGACCCTTTGGTGGGGTTGAGCCTACGACTGAAATGTCACCGGTCTCTGTACCCGACGCTTCACTAGGGTTGAGCCAACGGCTGAAATGTCACTGGTATGTACCCGATGCTTCGCTGGGGTTGAGCCAACGGCTGAACTGTCATCGGTCTGTACCGATGCTTCACTGGGATTTAGCCAACGGCTGAACTGTCACCCGGTCTATACTCGATGCTTCGCTGGGGTTGAGCCATGGCTGAACTGTCACCGGTCTGTACCCGATGCTTCACTGGGATGAGCCAATAGCTGAACTGTCACCAGTCTGTACCCGATGCTTCGCTGGGATTGAGCCAACAGCTGACTTGTCACCGGTATGTACACGATGCTTCAAAAGTGGCAGTTTTCAGCAGTTTTGTGCAATTTTTAGGCAGTTTTTTTAGTAGTTTTCATTATTTGTCCCCGACTATTGATTCGAGATGATAACCCATGGTTTTCATGAAGTTCCTCTTTCTGTCAGTACATCATTGCTTAAAAGCGAGAATTCAGACCGATCTACTCAATTGCGTAGCAATTTTTTCTCAGATTTAACTTTTTAGCTCATGTAAACTCCGTTTTAACTCGAACTGGATCGAGCCGCAGGTGAGCCCGCTCCTTCCTACGGATTTATATTGGGTAGTGGGGAGCTCATAAACTCATTTTTAGTTTTGAGTTTTAAACGGAATTCAATTTTCTTGTTCAGATCTGCGGAGTTCGGGCAGCTTTTTTTAGATTCCGTTAGCGGCAATGTGTTTTGAACATCCCAGGTAACATTTACATCCTTTCTTTTCAAGTTTTGACCGTTAGAAGTATGTAAACCACATAGGGTGCTTTTGAACGCAATGTATCAAAAATGTATGCTTAGATGACTTGCTAAAATTTTTTGACTTCATAAGTATGCCTATTTTACTGTGACGCACGTTTTGATGTAAGAAAATTTGAATTCTGTGACAGTTAGTTTTTGCCCTTTTGATCAGTTTACTCATCCTTTTTGAGGCCTAATGAGCCTGGATTTTCAAACTAAAAAATTTCCATGGTAATTTGGCTACCATGTGAAGTTTATTTTTGTTTTTTTAATAATATAACTGTTTATATTTTTGGGAAGGTGTGCTACTAAATGGCCACTTAGACATGCCTGTGTACATGCGGACAGTCCATTTTACAAAGGAGACTCTGGCAAAAAAAAATTCAAAAGCCTGAGCATTTAATAAACATGCAAGTTTGACTCTACTAGGGATTTTAAACAGACCTATGCATGTTTTAGGATTTAAAAATACATAAAATACTAATTTAAATTAATAAGCCATATTTTTAGGCTTACCTCATCCTTTCTGAGGTGATTTGGAGACTTTGTCCAGGTGATGGATCGAGATAGACCCGGAAGTGCTAGCAGGGTCGTCCCAGGAGTTAGACGGAGGAGAGCCTCCGATGTTCCTCAACTACGGCCATCCCGTCCACCTCGTTAGATTGGCTGAGTCAGTGATTCGTTTGATCTGGGCTGAGCCGCCAGTAGACATAGATGATGAGGAGGCTCCATTTGCTGCTCCTGCCCCAGCTTAGGCTCCACGTGCGGAGCTCCCAGGCATTGTTGTGCCAGTACAGGATCTGCTGGGAGATTTGAGTCACCATCCATCGAGGTTCCTTCATGCCAACAAGGTGACCAAAGTGTCCTTCTTTTTGGATTTTCTTTCTTTTTTTTCCATTCTCGGGGCACAGGCTTGATATGGGTTGGCTTTTAATGCATGTTCTTGCCTTCACGCAGCCTCGTGGGAATTGGTTTAATTTGCACTCTCTTTATCACACTCCGCACCAGGATTACAGGGACATTGTGGACACCTGGGGGTTTCAGGCATTCTTTTCTATCCTTCCCCGTCGTTGCCCCTGGGGTTATATGAGTGCTTTATTTAAGCGATGGTTCCACCAGACTCAGTCTCTCCACTTACTGGATTACAAGGTGATGATGACGTCGAGGGATTGGAGGTTCATCATCGGGATAGAGTTTGAGGGTTACCTAGTGCCTGTTATGGCTGATATTACACCCACTGCCGTTCGGTCCCTTTTGGGAGTTCCTGCGATGGCCATCAAGGGTCGGATGGTTCGATCTGGTCCCTTGAGTGTAGATGCCCAGAGTGGGGCTTTGCTTGAGCCTCTGCCTGATGATCAGAGGGATAGAAATCGCATCTTGCAGCGATTATTTCTGGTGATCATCAGGGTTGTTTCCTGGCGGACAACTCTGCGACGGTGTCCTTTACCCTGTTAAGTGCCATTCGACATATGGAGCGCCTCAGTGACTTTTGATTGGGGTACCTACACCTTTGCCTATTTTCTCCAAGGTATGCGCATGCGCTCGAAGGGTGTGACGGAAGCTTGGTTAGGGTTCTACCCATTACTGCTGGTGAGTACATCTTTCTTATTCCTTTTTGATTTTTGCATTTACATTTATCACTCTTGGTCACTGAGGACTTTTGATATTTACATGGCCATCTGGGCATATGAGAGGCTTCCTTGCCTACGTCCCGCTACCACTTTAGGTCTGGGGAGTTATCCTCGGGGACAGCGTTGGCACCACTCCACTCTGACGGAGGTCCCTGTAGCTAAGGGATTCACTCATTCCTGCCTGCAGCTTAAGCTTTTGACAACAGGATCGATATTATGGGTACTGTATACCTCAGACTTTTTGACAGTCGGGTTTGAGGGCGGTTTCCCCACTGGCCGGGAGTTTGCATTATCTACCCGTAGAGTCCCATATTTGACAGAGGGAGGTTGGGAGCTCTATTTAGGAAAGTATGCTATCAGAAGCATCACGGGGCAGATTCGTATTCCCTTTGTTCCTCCGGCTTGGCATCATTGGCCACTAGTTCAGCCACTCACAGACATTCTGATGGAGGGCGTAGATGGCTTTGCCCTGTCAGAGGGTCCATGCAGCAAGGAGGTATTTAGCAGCTGGTGGAGTTCTCGCACTATTAGGGCTCAGACTCGTGCTACCCAGTTCATGGCAGATATGGTGCCGAGGTCGTGATGATGACAGACTGGATAGCTTGCCTCAGGGAGCCTACTCACTTGGACCAGATTACAGGACTGACCCATCAATTAGAGAGAGCTCATTTGTTTATCAGGCATCTTGGCAGAGATCCATCAGAGGTATCTTCTTTTGATCTTTCCGGCTCTGAAGCGGGCCCTTTATAGGTCCATTTTCTAAGTAGTTATACAAGGGCTGATCCTCCCTTGTACCGCCTAGACATTACTGATGGCCGAGACTTTGTGTCCACGGATGAGATGGAGCAGGTCAACAGCCTGAGTGTAGATATTTTAGATCTTTTTGGATAGCTTTTGTAGCTATATCTTTTGATAGGCCACTGTTTGGCTGTTGGGCGGCTGTGCCCCATTTTGATAGGCCACTGTTAGTAGGTGGGGTTGTGCCCCATATCACTGTACTTTTATTTTATACTTTATTAGCAGACAGAGATGATGCTTGAAGTAGATAATTTATTATAGATATGTATGATATTGTCTATCTATTTCATCATGTTTATCATTGTCATTATGCATGTATTATGTCATGGATATGCATTTAGACAGATGAGTTCAGATTTAACCCCTGGGTGGTCTTGTGATACGATGATACAGATGTTGTCCTCAATAGTCAGTCGCATCGAGCATCTACCACTATTTGCGGTGGCATCGTCCTTGAGGTCGTGGTATGATAGCCTGCCTTTCCCAGCTAGAGGAACAGTGGATCGGATGTTAAGGCATTCATTAGCACTCGTGGACTTCCTGGTTCTATATGGATTCCTAGAAGGACTTTTATCCTATTAGATACCTGAGAGGCAGGTTTTCTGCTTTGGGCGGCGTGAGTTGACTCCGACTTTAGAGGAGTACGAGCGGCTTACTGGTTTGGCTTTGGACTTGCCTTGTTCCCGTACTGTTATTAGTGATATGAGGAGACCGTTCCTGCGGATGTCGGGTCTACGTTAGAGTGTAGTCACGGATGAGATCATTTCCAGACGTGCGATCTCTATTGAATTCTTAATCGATTGTTTTGGTAGGCTGGACAGCTACGATCGACACGTTGGGGATTTTATCATCTCGGCTGAGGAGTGGCATTTAGCTAGGATAGAAGTTTTGCTGATGTGCATCTTGGCCTAGGTATACATGCCACTTTATTTGGACCATTTGGACGTTGGCTTGATGATCGTTGTCTGTGCCTTTAGACATGGTTGGACTATTGTGTCGATGATACTGGGCCGAGACCTTGAGGTCAGCTACCTACTGCAGCACCCATCAAGAGAGGTTTTTTAGAGGTAGCTCTATCCTTCTGTATGTATGGCTCATGACCCATCTACGTCCGATCGAATTCTTCAGACATCAGGGGTACTGCCTCACCCACGAGATACCTATATCCTACTCCTTTCAGCCAGCGTAGTGTTCGGATGCAGAGACATAGTCAGCTTTTCTGTCAGATATTGATCATCCTTTTTCGATTCTGCTATGCTCAGGGCTAGTCTCCCCTTCTAGCTTCATCACCCATGCATCTAGCATGGACTACTTGCCCCTAGCGGGATTGGGAGGGGTGACCACTTACCATCCGTTGGTAGTTATGGGTCAGTTTGATTAGTTATAGAGCATGCTCTAGTTTGAGGGGGCCATGGATCAGCGGATGTCAGCTTCTTTCATGTCGTCAGCCAACCTGATCAGGATTTATGAGTGTTGGACTCATACGGAGAGGGCTGATTTCTCTACTAGCTATCCAGATTGCTATCCAGAGTACGTAGCATGATTGGAGATTGATATAGCAGCAACACTTATCCAGTCAGCTCCTGCTATGGATTCAGATGAGGAGGAGCCTATGGAGGATCCTGATTCTCCTACGGAGGATGATTTGTTCCATGGTTTGACAGCAGCGTTAGTGAGTGACCTGTTGATTATTCCTGCCGGGACAAATCTGGCTTTGGCAGATTCATTAGCTAGGATGATCTTCGAGAGAGATCAGGCTAGGGCGCTGATGTTGACTGCCCTGTCTGGCAGAGATATAGCTTTTGCTGATAGAGATGAGGCTCGAGCCACTCGGGATACGGCATTAGTCGAGAGGGATGAGGCTCGATCTTCTCGAGATGCTTCTTATGTTGAGATTGAGGAGACTTTGATTGCCCGAGATGCTACTTTTGTAGAGAGGGATGAGGCCATAGCTTCCCGCGATTTCCACATTGCCAACAGTACTACTCTCAGATCATATACTCATGGTCTGGTTGCCGATATGAGTGTTTACATTGATAATCACAGTGCCACTATACAGATGGCTATGAATGTTTTGGCCCGTATGGAGGCTGAGGGTATTGCGCTTGCAGCGGCTCTTCCATCTTCAGAGAGAGATGCCTTGTTAGCATTGTTGTCCCGTTTAATATTGGGTCCATAGGCTAGCTTTGTTTTTCCTGCAAATACTAGATCAGCCATTTTTGTCATGTACAAACACACTGTATATATATCAAACAGTATTATATATCAGAGAAATATATTTTGATTCACTTCTCTGTTTGCATATGTATTATCATTGTTGTGTGATTACCACTTCTTTTATGACTTATTGTTGTTGATGTATCATGAGCTTCTCTTTGATGGACTGACATTGAGATGTCAGAGTATATCTTAGATGGGCCTGTTGATCAGGGAGGCTGGATAGGATTTATGTTTTGGTGTCTTAGGACTGGTTTTTATTGGTTTTTTATATTTTCTTGAAGGTCAAACCGCACCATGAATGGCCGCCTACGTACTCCCGGGTGTAGAGAGATCAGGTCATTCGTAGTTCACTTTTGTGTGAAAGAGGCTTGAGAAGTATTTTTCTTGGGTCTTGAGTTTGGTTTGATGAGTTTTTAAGTTTTTGTTTGGTTTGACAGCACCAGAAATGGCTGCCTATGTACTCTCGGGTTGAGGGAGATCAGGTCATTCGTAGTTCCGTCTTCTAGTGAAAACTGAACTGATTTGATTCACAGGACCAGGATGCTGGTATGCATGTGTTTCAGACATAGTACCTTTTTATGGTGTCTGAGTTGATGAGTTGGAGAAATTCGCTCTCATCCATCTCTTGCAATCTTATAGCTCCTCCTGTAAACACCTCATTGACAATGAAAGGGCCTTCCCAATTTGAGGCGAACTTTCCTTTGGCTTCGTCCTGATTGACCAGAACTTTCTTCAGCACCAAATCATTTTCTTTGAATTGCCAGATTCGGACTTTCTTGTTGTATGATGGAGCAATCCTCTGTTGATATAACTGCCTATGGAAAATGGATGTAGCCCTCTTTTCATCTACCAGGGACAACTGGTGGTACCGCTCTTGCAACCACTGGTCTTCGTTAATCTGATCGTCTATTAATACTCGCAAGGACTCCATCTCTACTTCTATGGGAAGGACTACTTCCATGCCATAGACCAATGAATAGGGGGTAGCCCTAGTAGAGGTATGCATTGACGTCCTGTATGCTAACAGGGTTAGAGGTAACAGGTCAGGCCATTATTTGTGATTGGCGAACATTTTTTGCATGATCTTATTATTGTTCTTGTTGGCTGCTTTGACAGCACCATTCATGTTAGGCCAATAGATGACGAAATGGAGATGCTTGATGTAGAAAATTACTGCATAGTTCTCTCATCATCTGATTGTTTAGGTTCTTGGCGCTGTCTGATACGATCACCTCCGGTTGTTCATATCGACAGACGACATTATTCTGATGAAACCAATGATGACCTCTTTGGTGACTTTGGGAAAAGAGGCAAGCTTCAACCCACTTGGTGAAGTAATCGATCATGGTGAAGATGAAGCGATGTCCGTTGCTGGCTTGGTTCAACTGGCCCAATCACATCAATTCCCCACACAGAGAGAGGCCATGACGAACTCATATTGTGTAGCTCATTTGGAGGAGCGTGAATGGCATTTCCATGGACATGGCATTGAAAGCATCTCCTGACATGATCGTCACAGTCAGCTTTGAGAGAGATCCAGTAAATGCCATATTCTTAATGTTTCTTGGCCAGCAAATGACCGCTCATGTGTGGACTACAAATTCTCCACCGTGAACTTCATCCATCAATCTCTGGGCTTGCTCTTTATCAAGGCATATTAAGAGCCCTATTCCAGCATCCCTTTTCTAGAGTTCATCTCAGCTCATATAGAATTTCATAGTCATCTTGTGAATCCGCTTTCGTTTGGATTGGCTTGCCCCAACGGGTGTAGATCCATCTCGGAGGTACTTCTTGATGTCTTGATACCAAGGCTATTTGATAGGAGGTATTTCATCTGATACTTCTCTAATGTAATTCCCGTATGTCGGAGTCTTTTGGATTGTGAATTTGATGTCGGGAATCCCACTTCTATCGGATATCAGATCAAGGAAGCCAACGTCGCCAATGAATCAGCGAAGTCATTCGTACCCCGAGAAATATGGATGAAAGTTACGTCTTCAAACTCCATTGATATTTTGACACCTGCCGGTGATAGGGCAGCAAATGTAGTTCTTTGGTGTGATACGCCCCAGTGGTTTGTCTGATAACCAACTCAGAATCTCTAAAGACCAATAGACGTTTGACCCCCATAGACTGGGCTAGTTTTAACCCCATTATGCAGCCTTCATACTCAACCGTGTTGTTGTTGTTGACAAACTGCATCTTGGTGGCCACAGGATACTGTTCTCCTGTACCAGAGATAAGGACTGCCCCAGCTCTAGCACGTTCCATGTTTACTGCTCCATCAAAATATATTTTCCATGGTTGGACTGCATTTTCTTGAAGACCTTGCTGAATTATCATGATCCCATCATCCAAAAATAAGTTTCCAGGGGTTCAAACCCTCCTGACGGTGCTTCGGCTAGTTGATCTGCAATACCTTAACCTTTGATGGACTTCTGAGTCACGTAGACAATGTCAAACTGTTGGAGGATCAACTGCCATTTGGACAGTCGATAATTCAACATTGCCTTGTTGAATACGTATTTCAGCGGATCCATACGGAATATGAGGTAGGTCATGTGCCCATGCAGATAATGTTGTAACCTCATAGCGGCCCATGCTAACGCACATCATGTCTTTTCAATTAGGGTGTACTTCTGCTCGTCGCTGCTGAATCTTTTGCTGATGTAGTAGATAGCTCTCTCCTTGCTACTATCATTTTTCTGTCCCAGCATACACCCCATTGCGTTGGCATTGACGGACAAGTACATAAACAGGGAACTCCATCCCTTGGAGGTACCAATACTGATGCTTCGATCAGCTGCTTCTTAATGGCAAGGAAGGCTTTTTGGCAATCCTCATTCCATTTGGTGGAGGAATTCTTCCTTAGTAGCTTGAAGATGGGTTCACAAGTCGCTGTGAGCTGGGAAATGAACCTGCTTATAAAATTAATTCTCCCCAGGAACCCGCGTATCTCCTTCTCTATTCGGGTACTGGCATTTTAGTGATGGATTTAATCTTGGCAGAATCCATCTCAATGCCTCTATTGCTCACTAGGAATCCCAACAACTTGCCCATTTGACGCCAAAAGCACATTTAGCTGGACCAATTTGAGGTTGTAATGGCGTAACCTGTTGAATAGCTTCTTGAGATGATCAATGTGATCGTTCTCCTTCTGGGATTTGATGATGATGTCATCCACATAGACCTCTATCTCCTTATCCATCAGTTCATGAAACAGGGCCTTCATGGCTAGCTGATATGTGGCCCTGATGAGGCCGAAGGACAATCATCTATAACAGAAGGTTCCCCAGGGAGTGATGAAAGCTATTTTCTCCCTGTCTTCTTCAGCGACCATGATTTGATGGTAACCAGCAAAGCAATCCACAAAAGAATACATGTCGTACTGCGCTGTGTTGTCTATCAAGATGTGGATGAAAGGTACCGGAAATTATCCTTGAGACATGCTTTGTTCAAATCCCGATAATCCACGCATACTCGTACTTTCCCTCCGGCTTAGGCACGGGAACGATGTTTGACTGCCACTTCGGGTATGTTGATACCAT
>JAINUT010000606.1:0-69045 GCA_020205555.1 Panax stipuleanatus
CGCCGCATATTCCGGTACGGACATATTCCCCTGTTTCAGCTCCAGGAACTGGACCTCCATTTGATTCTGCGAACTGGTCGGAAAGTACATCTCGAAGAACATCTCTTTAAACCTCTCCCAAGTAATCACACCTTCACCTCCCCAGACCTTATTCGCTTGCCACCAATAGCTGGCCTCGAATTTTAGCATGAACATTGCATAGGCGGTTTTCTGGTCTTCTCTAACTCTGGCGACGTCGAAAACTTTTTCCATCTCCATAACCCAGGTTTGAGCTTCTATCGGGTTCATGGTGCCTTTAAACTCTGGCGGTCCCACCGCCTTGAAGTCCTTGAACGTTGTGTTCGGTGGAGCTTGAGGTTGGTTGTTAAGCGCTCCAGCAAGTAAGTTTTCCAACTGCTGAACGGGGTTAGCATTGGCGTCGTTGTTGTTGTTAGTTGACCCTTCCTGGGCCGGTCGACGGTTTGGTCTTCTCCTTGGCGGCATATTTCTGTTAAGATATATGCTTATTACAACTTTTTTCAATCTTTTAAAAATTTAAGGCTTAACTTAAACATTTAGACACAATCAGTCAACACATTATCTCAAATAAACTCTGATATATTACTAAATCAAAAGTTTTAACATAATACGATAGCATCACTGCTATTTACATCAACTATCCTGAGATAAAGAATCTACAGGATTTAAAACATAAAATATTCCTCTGTTTATAAACACATTGGAATTTACATTATTAACTACCAGATAGGTTTCACAAAATCAAATGTTCCTATCACTGCCCATTAAGGCGACGAACAGCTTTGCCACGCTCTTCTTCCATAATCCGAGACATCGTCCTGCGATCTAGCATGTATGACGGTAGTCCTTCGAACTGAATTGGGTACCTCATAACCCGATCCTGGGCCTCATTAATTGCATATTGAAGCGTAGAGTACGTCTCCTCAAGCTTGGCCTTCTTCGCCCGACAATTATCTTCTGCGAGATCTGCTCGTCGTGATTCCCTTACCCAAGCCTCCTCTGCTATGGCCAGCCTTGCTGATTTCTCTTTCAGTTCATTCTTCAATTCCTCTATTTCCTCTGACTTCTGCTTAGTTTGGCCTTTCTCGTGAACCAAATTCCACTCTATATTTCCCAAACGTGTGTGAAGAGCCTCAACCTCTCCATCCCTCAGCTCGATGGTAGACTGTTGAGTAACCGACCGCTCCCTAAGCTCCTAAACAGTCTCCCTCAGCTCCTGAACAGTATCACGTAACTCTATGTTACGGTCATACAGCTCGTCATACATCTCGGCACTGATAGAGCTCGGCGGAAACTCTTCAGGGTCTTCCTCCTCCTCTACGGCTGCCTCAGCCTGAACCTCAATCTCCTCAGGGTCTTCCTCAGAGTCCTCATCTGAATCAGACACCAGCACATACTCTTGACCAATGACTGTGATCAAGGGTGATGGCTCTCGTTGGACTAACTGCTCCCAGACTACGTGGATATCTCGGGGCTCCTCTTCTCAGCCTCTAGGGGTATAAGGTCCCTGGACTGACTAGGTTCTCCAGCATCTGTCATCCTGACAAATAAAATTTTAAGTTTTAGTAATTACGCGATGTTAATCGATACTCGAATATATAAGTATATGCACATAACACATAAGGTAAGTTATTATCTTTCTTAGAACTCGATAAGAGTTATCATTACTATGTTCTCGATCTCTAAAAAGGCTACTATCATAAGGTTTTCCCCCAACCTAAGGTTCATAACCTACAGCTCTGATACCAACCTGTGACACCCCCAAATCCGGGTACTTCAATTCTACGGGACTTGGTGTTCACTGTACGAATATTATCTATCTATCTACCCATAGTAAATGCAAACCATGCAATAAATAGAATTAAATCCTCCCCTTATGGGGTTACAACATCTGAGTAATAAATAAAATAAATCCCAGGTCATACTAACCTTAAACATCTGTGCGAAACATAAACAAATAAATAAGTCTTACACAACTCTAATATAAGTCTGAAACATAAACACATAAAATAAACAACAAGTCTTCATCACTTGTTGACCTTGCCCTTGCCTTTGCTAGTAGAAGGCTCGTTGGACCTTTCGTTGTTAACTGCAATGTTATTATTACGCAATAGTGAGCACGATTACGCACAAGTATAATAATATGACAACAATATAATAACATGTGAGTGAATCAAAGACATCTGAATAAAGAAACTCAACTTTTGACTCAAGAATGAATAACAGGAATCAAAAGAACGTCTGAGGGTCATAAGACCTTGAACTATGTACTAGGTTGTAAAGTTTTTATGCTTTAAACCTTTAACAGTCATAAGACTATGGACTCTACTTCTCGTACTTAGGGGGATCAGCCCTTAGTACCATACTGTGCACAATATCTCAACGCTAAAGCGTAAATAATCCCCTTTTACAGGGTTGTTCATCTCAGTTTTGACATCAGAGTCCGCACCAAAGGAAGTTTGGTTTGGATAAGCTCAATAAGTATTTTGGAATTTAGAACGTTCATCAACTATGGACTAGTCGAATCAATAAGGGTTCACTAGTCCTATAAGGTTCAACAATAACATCGATATTCAACTTGAATAATAAATCTCAAGAGTATACAATCGAATAAGTATTGTATAACTGAATCATGCTTTTAAAAGAGTTACAATATGTAATATGAATTTCGAACTTGAACAATTAAGAACACGAGCTTACTCGATATAGAAACACAAGTCTAAGACTTAATAAATGAATAAATTAGAATTTAGGGAACTTGCTAAATCAATAAGTTAGGGATAGGATACTTGCCTCTTGCACAAGCTACAAATATAATTACAATTCACTTCATCAACGTCCTACACATTACATTATGTATACGACATCGATTAGTTTTCACAACTACCATGTTTAACTGTAGAACTATTCATTTAAGTTCGACTTACAACTTGGTTTATAATATTACTCAATGGCTAACCACATAACATGAATGTAAACTCACAACATGCATATCACACATGTATAGCCCTTTAAACAATCATAATCATGTTTTACAATTACGATATTCAAGTTCGCACTTAGTTTGTTAACTTGAACCTTCACATTATCTTATACATGTCAATAACTTAATTTATTAATCATGAACTTCAAATCATATAATATTCATTTATGTAACTTAAAACATCTTTTATTATCGAGAACAGTACACTTGTGTGCGTGCATGTTCGAAACCCTCCGATTGCCTCCGAATACGCATCAGTCACAAAGATGGCCATTTTTACCCATTTTAACGATTTCAAATTGAAAAACTTAAAGAATGAAAGTTGTAGGTCTACTCGTTATCTTTCCGAATCATCTTGAATCGCCTTAATCGGAGTTCGTATGAAAACGTTATGCTTATTGTACTACAGGAGGTCAAAACAGTCTCGAAAATAAAAAAACAAAGGCTCCTGGACAGCCCTTATACCCATTGGGGCGGGTCCTAATACCCATGAACACCCGCTGGGGCGGGTCCCCCTGCTGGTGCACTCCCTGGTTCGCGATGAACACACAGAGTAGCCCAAATAAATCCAAATTAAACTAACGTAATGAATTATAAGGCTACCCATAATGTAAAAACTCCACAGAAACATTATATAACATTTTTAGCATGAACTTAGCATTTTAAATTACGTATTTACACAATCCAAGGCATCTATTTTCACTGTTTTCAATATTTTGTAAAGTTTTAAAGGAAAACAAGAAATTCAACGTTACGGATTCGTTATAACACCGAATCCGTTCGTTTAACTTCCATTTTGTTCGTTTAAACGTACATAATTACATGCAAGTATCAATTTAAGTTAAATAAACGTATAAGGCGTGTAAATTTTGTACGTAAGGGCTATATGGGCCATATGTACAATTTCTACACTCTGTAACTTTTGAAAACCCAATTATCAACAAAATTCCATGGTGTGATCACTGAAAGTTATGCATATATGGCATATAATATGTTATAAACACATATTAACACAAATATAGCCATATAATGAATAAATATCAATTTTTTCCATTCACAGAGAATTTTTAAAGCTCGTAAATGGAAAAACTCTGTAAAATTTTGAAAACCCAATTAAGGCCTAATTACATGAATTCGATTATTTTAATTCATTCATACCAAATAGAAAACATGTTATAATGATATAATAACACATATATAAGCATATAATCAAAAATTACTAATTTTTCCCATACACGGAGAACTCAGAATATATGTTCATGAAGGAAACATAGTACGTGAAATAAATTGGGACAAAGAAATTACCCCTAGTAAACTCTGTGAAGATGATGATATGGGCTTTAATTCTTCAATCTCTTCTCTACTCGATTCTTCTCTCAATTTTCTCTCCTAATCTCTCTAAGTTCTTTGATGTTTGTAATATAAAATATAAGACTGATGTATAAGATATATGTATAGCGTAATACGTATAATGTGTATAGTGGGTGAGTGGTCGTCGGTTAGTCCCATAGTGGGTTAACTGATCAACTCCCCATAAGGCCATGTTTGGTTTCTCCCATTCACTCTCCTTTCCCTTTAATTTAATTAACTTACTATAATATAGTTTAATAATGTCACACTTTTAATTAATCAATTAATGTTATTTAAATCAATTAAATAAAATAGCATAAATCCACATTAAATCACATAGTCACATAATTAAAATTCTCATTCATTAATTATGCCAAATCATTAAATCTCCAATTAATTATTTAAATTAATTAGAATAACATTATGCTTATTAATTAATATATTAATCAAATAAGCTCAATTAAATACATACTTTGAATATAAAATTCACCACATTAATTTAACTAATGTGACACGTATAATTAAATTAATCTACCACAATTTCATCAATTAATTATTTAACTCAATAATTAAATCATCGAAAAATATTTATTTAATTCAATAAATATTCAATTTAAATTACAAAAATCTTGTTCGTTACCGATAATATAATGTGTACATATGAGCATGTGACAATGTATGGATAGACATTAATATGTATACCCTATTACTTTATATTATATCAATAATATTATTAATTGATAAATAATTTCAATAAGTTATTATAATTATTATAATAACAGTTATTATTATAATAATACCTAATTACTTTATATTCGGTGTTAGTATAATGTACATGGATTATATGATTGGTATATATATACCTACTTGATACATTATTTTATTGAGATAGCATTGTAACACCTATTTAAATGTATATGGAATAATTATTTATAACCTATGTATATATATTATATTATCTAAGTGTAGTTAATATAAACCTATGTGTGGGCATATATTATACACACCTTGCAATTGCTGAGTTTGGCTTATTCCACAATATGAGCTCATTCTTCTCCTCTCACGTGAATAACAATAAGCTACTACACTACTCTATATTTTCTCAATCTCAGCAATGTAGCCATAATCATTATGAGGGAGTGGGTTTCATAATTTGATTTACCAACTACTCAACCACCAATCCTTGACCATTATGTAATCTTGCTATCCAATGGTTTGAATTGATGAACAATTTCTTGAATCGGGTAAGAAATTGGCTATATAAGAACTCTTCCCTTCTTCCTCATTTCATTGCTGAGATTTCATAAAGTGTAGAAATCCTAGTAAGTTGTTGTGAGAGTTATCAGTGAGGAATTAGTTTAGCAGCAAGTTCAGTTTCCTTTAACAGAGGTATATCAATTTACATTCTTGTTCTTCATTCTAATTCCTTAAATCTTTGACTAAGCATGAATTGTATGATAAGTGATTGGGAAATGCTTAGTAGTAAGTATATTAGTTTACAAGTATTATAGAATTGTTTTATATTGTGACTGGAATGAAATTCAAAATTATTTTCTGAGATGGGCTGAAGGAACTGTCGAAACTGCAAAGCTTCTGGTTTGGCCGCCAACCTGCGCAGCTGCGCCGGGTCTGAACTAGAGATTTTGAGTTCTGTTGCTAAGCTGTTATGTGCCGACCTATAGTACCTTATTTGGCAAGCGTGTATACATGATTAATATATATATATATATATAGGTACATAGACATAATATAAGTATGTATAATCATGTTAATACACTCAAATGATGAAAAAGAGTTAATGTTTACAAATGAACTTAGAAATTTCTAAAGTGAACTTGTTATGGACATATCATGTATGTGTATTCTGATTTTTGCGAGCGTAGTAGTATGGTTAAGAAATGCATGAACAACCCATTAACTTGTGTTTATATGATTCATAATGAAGCGTTAGCATATTGAACTCATTAGTGAACGTTACTAACAACGACATAAGTTTTAAATGTGAACTTTGACATATACGTAGTATGTATGAATTCTAATTTCATGGTCATAATTGTGTATTCTATAAACATAAGGCCTAAGTCTAATATGATAGAACACACTAGCATACTTGATCGTAAGTTAAGACTTTCAAAGGAGAAAGTTAAGACTTTCAAAGTAATCATAACCAAGACTTGTGTCTTTTACAATGGGACCACTTAAATACATGTATGTGATTTATGTATGCGTTCTAATACATATGAATAACGATTACGAGATGCTTTACATATACTGTGTTGTCTTTTTGACTTAGTGTACTTTGCAAATGGAAACTTAGAATGTGGAAGCTAAATAGCATTGATTACCATGTGAATTGTATTATGATCATGCAAACATGTTCATTAGGATGTCATTATGCCTATAGACATATTAACATGAACCGCACTTGGTTAAACACAGATTTCAACTATGCATGCTTAATCATAGAAAATGAACTTCAAATAGGAACTATGTGATTTATATTTGTGTAATATACTCGAGCATATATATCTAGTATTGTTTAGTCTCATTATGAGATAGTATGACCGGAGTAGTAAACCTTTGAAGTATGAACTTGTTTAACTTGAGGTTTACCGGCATGATAATATATGACTCTGAAATTGGATTAGGATGAGCATGCTAGTTTCGAATGAGAGATTATAACTTGATAAGCATGTGTATTGGTTTAATGGCAATAGCTGCATGCTAGAGTTACGCCGGGACACTTTCAAACCCGAGCAATTTGCTTAAGTCAGATTTTAACAGTTAACATATTATGATGCTATAAATGGTATGTGTGATATTGAATGTGATCTTATGTGATAGAATTATATAATGATTAGATTCTTGTATGTCCGAACTTATACTAATTGGAGAGATCGACTTGTTAATATTAGGTCGTTCCAACGCTGTTTAAATTAAAGCTAGAATTATTTGTAGCTGAGCATACAGGCAAGTTTCCCTGACTTACACTCATTATTTGTGCAAGTCTCCCTAACTTTACTCAATTTTATATTGAGCAGGGTATTATTATATTGCAAGTTTTCTAACTTCATTTAATTGTGATATTGAATGCAAATATCCTAGACCCTTGTATTACTTTATTCAACGGATATTGTAAGCTAGTATCCGAACCCTACTTTTATTGTGCAAATATTTTAAATCCTTGCACTACTTTATTCAATTACTCGAGTAAGCGAGATTCTAAACTTCACCTTATTTGTGCAAGTTCCTATCCTTCTCATATTGTTTTGAGCAGGTTATTATTGTATTGTGAAAGTTCCCCGAACTTCACATTTTGAGTATTGTGAAAGTTCCCCGAACTTCACACTTTGGTTATTGTGAAGGTTCCCCAAACTTCACACTTCGATTATTTTGCAAATTCCCGAACTTCATTATGTAAGTTCTCTAAATTTATATAAACTCGTATATTGTGGAAGTATCTTATCTTTGTGTTTACTTTACCCAAAGAACGTTGTAAGCAAATTTTCTAACCTGTGCATTTACTTTATGCAAAGGATCTATTATGGTGAAATTCCTTGAATTTCACTCTTTGATGTCGTAAGTGTCTAAGCCTATGCATTTATTTTATGCAAGGAATCTAGTATTGTGCAAGTTCCCCGAACTTCACACGTTGAGTATTGTGCAAGTTCCCCGAACTTACACAACTTCCTATATTGTGCAAATTCTAAACTTCACTTTGTGCAAGTTCTCTATCCTTCTCATTTTGTATTGAGTTGGTTATTGTTGAATCGAAAGTTGTTTACTTAATTGCTTGAACTTTATTTCCAAGCATGTTATTTAGTGGTTTAATTACTTATCAATTAGTCCACATTGATATTATTGATGTCCGCACCTAGTGCATTTGAGCTCGTACAGTCTTGGACTTGTACATTATTCAAGGTCCTAAATTTCTTGAAACTTGTCAGTAAGAGTCTGAACCTTTGCTCGGTCAGACTAGTGTATGAAGTTTTCTTTGAAGCTATCCAAACCAATTGATGGTAAGGACTCTTAGACTGAACAGAACACCCCTCATATGTAGGAGTGTGCCCAGGTATCTAACATATATGATACGAGTAAGCAGATTTAAGTGTTATGCATATTCACGTTGTGCCCGAGGCTGATCTCCTCGAGGTACTAAGTTTCTGTAGCTAGAAGCCAGTAATTCCAAAAAGTATCAATTAGCTATTGAACCCATTGGAAAGTTATAGTTCAGAGTCTACTCGACTATCAGTCATTCTAAAGGCAATTATTATCTTTGCTTTTAATAGTCATATTATTGAATCGTTCAGATATTCATTTTGTTGAAATCATTGTCAGATATTTTTCCATTCATCATGATATATCCTTTATTGTTGTATTTAAACTTGCTGAGCAAACTTGTTGCTCATTCTTGCTATATCATGACTTATATTGCAGTTGAGCCCGAGCCCTCAGGGAAGGACAAGGGTAAAGGAAAGATTTAGGAGAGTTTGCAAGGAGCAGACTTTGTCTTTATGATTTGTTTAATTACTGTTAATGTAATATGAACCCTAATGTTTATTCTAGGGTATGTTTGTATTGATGTATTAAGGTTATCAAATCTTGGGACTAGTAACACCTTTTGAATGAACGACATACGTTTATTATATTCCGCATTTTAGTTATCATATGTTGTTTAAAGGTGGATGTTTAGTATTTTTTTCGTGACTACCGGACCGGGGTCAGAGGACCCGGATTCAGGGGTGTCACAATATTAATGATATGAGAATATGTTAAACTCGAAAGGAGGAACATTAAGGATAAAAGTTATATTAATATGATACTATATATGGTATAACTGTGTAGCTAGGTTAAAACTTAACTTATGTGTTGATCGTATATCCGAAGATAAGATATGATATTAAATTATTTGACTAATGGATATCATATATATGTAAGTAATTATATTACGATAGGGATTTAAAAGTGTTAAATTACTTTACGTGGATAGACTACGCTAAAGGTAAGTTTCCTTAAACTCGTTCTTGTACTATTTGCAAGTATCCGAACCCTACTTTTATTGTGCTTGTTCTCTAACTTGAACTCTTATTTCATTAAGTCTTATGAAAGCAATTATTCATGTTGAATTTGGTATTATTCTTGAATATTGTGAAAGTGTCTATGTCATTTGATTCGGCTAGACTATATGCATGTTTATAAAACTGTCCAAACAAATTGACTGGTGCAGAAATCTTAAAAATTGAGTTGAACAACCCTTATGGTAAGGGGAGTGTCTATTGTTGGAAGCCCCAACACAAGCGTGAATATTACTGTGGTGTTATGCATAACATAGAGTATTGTAGACTGATCATCTATCGTACTTATTTCTTTTGGGTTATCAGTTTAATATTGATGATTCTAGTAGATGTTCGATAGTCCTTAGTGATTGCTCAGTATAAATTGTTTTATCCAGTTGGATACGTTGATAGTCTTTAAACTCATATATATCTGTTGATCTATATTGAATTTCATATTCCAAAGATTTGATTCGAGAATTGTTGATATTCGTGTTCATATTCTGAAACTCTGAATTATCTTAGAGATTATACTTTGATATTTCAAACTCATGATATAATGCTCATCACCCTTATTGTATACTACTTGCTGAGCAATTTGTGCTCATTCTTTCTTTTCCTAAAACTTTTCAGTGAAGGCAGAGCAAGGCGAACCTTCGAGTGTTGATAAGGGAAAGGGCAAGGCTACCAACTAGCTTGTTCCTTTATGTTTTAAATATTTTAATAATTTTATTAAGACTGTCTTCGGACTATGTTTAAGCTTAAGTTAGACTATGTAATAAGTCGTTATTTGATATTATTATGTAATCTATTAAGTACTGTAGGTTGCGAGACTTGAGGGAATAATTATAATAAATTATTGTAAATTATTCTAGATTAGATCTTCCGCTGTGAATTTGTGATTTTAGTTATTATTGTATTATCATGAGCACGTGATGAACCGAATTCGAGTGACCAAGTGGCGGTCCGAGTTTGGGGGCATCACAACATCAAGACTTGATCACCACTGATGGACTGCTAAGATGTATATGAAGCTTGACATCCTTGAGTACTTAGCAATCTGATTCATCTCCTTGGTGCAACTGATCTTTATTGTTGATGCTTGACCTCATCTGATTTCAGTATAGCACAATATCACCACTAAGGATCTGCTAAGTCTTTACACTTCAGGTAGACTTCTTCTTGTACTTAGCATCCTTTGAACACCGGTTGTCTTGTGTGCAGATTTTTCTCTTCATCCACTTCTCTTCAGCTCAAGTTGTTCATGGTGAATCGTAGAGTGGCTTTGGAGATCTGCTTTCTGGTCTGCCACTCTAGCTCTTGACTTCTTGGCCTTCTTGGCTCTCAGCTCAGATGCCATTGGTTGGCATTCTCCTTCGTGTTGAGTGATGGCTTTAGCAGTTAAAGCTCTTCATCATATTTGCTTCACTTCTACTATGGTAGTCTCACTGCCACTGAGACATTTTCTCTATTAAGCTCTGTAGAACTCTCGTCTAGTTAACAACTCTTCACCTGTAAGAACCCGAATTTTCAGATATTATTAAATAAGGATTTAATAAATAAAATTCTTAAACTGTGAGATGGGTTCGAATAATAATATATATATATGATATGAGGTATGTGGTATTATATTACATAGGGTAATATGGACTATGTAATATGTGTTTTTGTGATTAATGAATATATTATTAATATATATTTGTTATTTATTTTAGAGACGATTCAATTGAGGTAAAGGAAGTGGATAAATTCCTATCGATATTAAATAATTTATAGAATTATTTTATCATAGTAAGTTGGTGACATTAAATATCCTTAATGTATAATCACCATATTCTTGTGTATGTGTACTAATAACTCGTATGTTTATAATATAGGTTATTAATAGCACTTAAGCTATCCGTGAATAGGTTTGGATAGTGAAGCATGAGTTAGTTAAGGAATTAACTAATAAGAATAAATATTGGTTAATTTAAGTTGAGAGTTATATTATGGAATAATATAATGTGAATATTGAACCTTAATTAACCAAGGTAATATGGTACAAGGTTTGATTTACTTAAGTAAAGGAGTGAATTAATATGTGTGTTGAATATGTAATTATAGTTGATACTTTTTATATATATTACTTAGAGTGGTAATATGTGAGAAAGTCTAATGTGCGAATAACGTTAAATATATATATACGTTATTTAAGGGAGATGGAAATCATTATATCTTTAAATAAATATTTGAAGAAATTGTTTTGGGAACAATTTATAGAAAAGAAAGAGAAATAATTATTATAAAGGATATTAAAATAAATTCTAATATTGAATTATTTTAATAAAGGAGGAAATATTATTTTTGAATAATAATATTACCCTATATGTTTTTGGTATGATGTAATAAGTATGATTAATTAATATGGTAAATATATTAAAACGTATTTGCTATATGTAATTAAATTGATGGAAACGATTTATTATAATAGAAAATAAACTTATTACCTATTTTCTATATATAATGTATGTACATGTGCCATACATGTAATTATTTTAGTAGATATTATATTAAGAATAATATCTTGAGACAATAAGTAAATTATTTTCTAACAATGAATATCTTTATTTGGAGAAAACATAATATTTTATGTTATGACAAAATACATAATTCCTAATGTATTTTCAAGAAAGTTTATTAATGAAAGAAAACTAAGTTATTTCAATATATTAAATAACTTAAGTTATTATTTTATCGTAGATTTTATAATAATTAATAGAGTAAATATTAATTATTCTAGTGTAAAGGTTATACATATAATTGTTCAAGGTAGCTAAATAATTTAGCATTAAAGTGCATGTGTCACACAAACCTTATATTAAAAGAATATTAAAGTGTGATGGGAGTGATAATAAGCTTAAGGTAAGCTTGTGAGATATGCCTAGTGTGGCAAAGTGGTGGAATAAATATTCATTAAATAAATTAATGAATGAATAATTAATGGAATTAATTATTATTATTATGTGAATAAATTCCTATGTGCAATGATGTGTAATTATAAGTTATATAGTAGATACATCTATATAATATGGAATGAAGTGTGACACTTCAAGAAAACTATATAATATAGGAAACTATATGATTAAGTGTAATAATAAAGTTACAATAATGGGGTGTGACACTACTCAATTAAAATATATTCGGTATTGTCAAATGTACATGGATTATATGATTGGGTGTATGTGTGACCCTATCATATCATATGGTAATAACATTAAGTTATTAGATATAAGCTTGCAAGTTAGTCCATGTGAGAGCAATAATGGTCAATTAAGTGGTTAGGGTACATGAATAGTGGTAGTTGGTGGGAGTTAGCCACCAACTTCCCTTTTGCCCTTTGGGTAATAACCATAGGAGAATAATAGCTTGATAATGAATAGATGCAATACATTGGTGTGTAGAGTTTGTTAATTCAATTACTACATTGTTGCTAAGAAAGCATATAATAAGAAATGTAATTACACCATGAGCATGTTATAAGGTGTAATGATGAGGAAGGACCATGAATAGTAGTAGTTGGTGGAGTTAGCCCCAACTCCTCTTTGACCATTGGGTATTACCCATAGGAGGGTAATAGATTGATTATAATAGAGAACATGTAAATTAGTAATGTAATGGTATTACTTTATGAACATATTATAAGATGTAACTTTGAGTATAATATTATCTTAGGAGATTATATTATTATAAACTTGTGGACTATTAAGTACTAAGTTCACATAATTATGCCTTGTGTGGCATAAATATTGAAGTTAAATCAAGGGGATTTAATGGGAAGTATTAGAAGAAAATGTATGGTTGATATTAATTATCATTATAATATTTGAGTATATTTGTGATAATAATTTTATGGAAAATGGTGGGATGATAGTACCCAACCATATTATATTTAGTCCAATTAGAATATTAGCTTAACCTATGTACATGAGGTACATGATTATATGCAGTAGTGTATATTTAAAATATGAGTATACAATAAAATAATATATCATGGATATATTATAAATAATTATTAAATTAATAAAATTTAATAATAAAGGAAACAATGTAATGTGATAATACCCGATAGAATTATATCCGGTAAGATGAGATATATATGGATGATATATGATACATTGTAATTAGAGATTTTATTTACAATTCATTCATAACCTAAGCTATATGTATGAATGTGTATATATGTATATATTATAACCTATGTGTTTACAAAATGAAATGTGATATAGCCTTGGTAAATGGTGGACTATATAACATTAGTATGAGGTAATTGTAAGCAAGTTGCTGAGATTTAGTGGCATTGTCCCATATTAAGTGCCCACTTTCTCTTCCTTTTCTCATTCACGTGAATGGCTAAGGCTAGCCTATCTCCTTCATCTCTCAACTTCCTAGCTAGCAATGAGTGTGATGATTATGGGGGGAGTGGGCTTCATGATGGGATTTACTAACTATCTATTGCCCAACAATTCTTCTCTTCTTCCATTAGTTTAATTCATGGTGCAAAGCTTTGGCATGGTTAACCAATTCTCTATAAATTGGAAGCTCCCCCTCACAAACTCAAGTTGCTAAACTCTTGATAAGTTTCATATAGTGAGTGTGTTGATGAGTATTGAGGGAGAGAATTCTGAAATACATGGGAAGCTCTACCCAAGTTGAAGCTCAAGGGGTATAATCTCTAAACTACTTTGGAATTCAATTCATAGCAATAGCATGAAATAGTAGTAATTGGTCATGTGAAAAGATGCTAGCACGTTAGTTAAGTTGTATACATGTTGTAAATACAACGTAGTTGATTTCTAGCATGTTTAAATTCGAATTATTGAAGAAATTTTTGAGTTGGGCTAAGAGACTGCCGAAGCAGAAAAGTTTCTGGTCTGGAAATGGGGACGCGCGGCCGCGCGTCTCCCTAGTACAAATGGGGCGCGACCGCGCCCTCTGCAGAAACTCTTGGTGATTTTGTGTTTTCTGGTTGGTTAAGCATACTAGTTAGACTCTAATAATTTCATAAAGGGGTCTGACATGCGTACTAAGATTTTCATGCACATAGTGAGTTGTATTAGTTGGTTTAACATAATTTCCTAAAAGAAAACGTAAAGTTTTGAAAATGAGACTTGACGAATTTTGTGTTCTTTGAGTCGGACTTTTGAGACATGTGTAAGTGTCTTGGTTATGTGTATCAATGGGTATGAAGGTAGTTGTTGATTAATTACCTTGGCTAATAGTAAACAATTATACCTTGTTGTAGTGGAGTTTTTAATGAAAACTTAAGGTTTTATAAATGAATTTTGGCGTATATAAGTCATGTTTATATTCTGACTTTTTAAACATGATTATATGGTTTAGATATGCATGATATGTGAGTCGAAGGTATTGAGCATACACTAGAACACATTGTTTAAATTAAAAATGATTTCAAAAGACAAACTTAGAGTTTTTGGACGTATATATAGGATGTCCACGTTCTGATCATTGAGCATGTATAGATGACTTATATATGTGTTCTAATACATGAGAATCATGACTACAAGGTACTTTGCATATACTTAGTTACCTTTGTTGACTTAAAGCGATTTTTATGAAATGTTTAGAATGTGTAAGATGATAGCATCAAACACGGAGTGAGTTATATTATGATCATACGAGCATGTATATTAGGATTCATTATGCCTATAGACATGTTGACATAAGCATCATGTGATGAAACATGGATTTCACCTATGCACGCATATTCGAGAAAATGAATTTCAAAAGCATAGACTATGTGATTAAGTATACATGTGTAGTATAAGCACGAGCATGCCTACTTAATGTGTGTGTATAATATATATCAGAATGCATGATATGTTAGGACCAAACTAAGTTTATGAAATCTAAGTTCTGGTTCTGGCAGGGAGTCGCGCGGCCGCGCCACTCCCAAGCTAAATTGCCGCGCGGCCGCGCCGTGTTGCAGAGTTGCCAAGAACAGTTTGTTAACTGTCTGGTCCTAAGTTATTTTCCTTAAGGACCCTAAGGACCGAAATAGAATGGTTTCTATAGAATAAGTATGAAGGTATGATGTTGTAACATCGTGGTTATCCTAAGATAGAGTGAAACGAAACCAAGATTAGAAAACGATATACGAATTGTTATTCTATTAAGAGCATATGAAATGTATGATTGATGGATGTAAATCCATGATTATATAACTGTGTAGGAATACACGAAGTGCAGATAGCTTTAAGCAGTTAAGTCGTAGTTGTTAAACTACGAATCAGGCAAGTCTTTCAGTTCCTATTTGATATATGAATTCAATAACTGTTAGTTGAATTATATTATGCTGTGATAATGTGAACTTATATATGAATTGTATATGAGATATAAATGAGATTGAAAGTTGATCTTTGATGATATACTTGTTATGTGAAAAGTAACATGCGTAGTAAATATAAATTGTTTATAAATGCATGAACTGAGTATAATGTTGTATGCTATGTGATGCATGAAAACTGTTAGAATTGCTAAGCTATCGAGCTCACTCTTGCAAATAACCACTTTTGCAGGTTAAGGACTTACGATAAAGACTTCGTGCTTCTTGATTGATAAAGATAGATAGTATCGAATTGAAGAGTACTATTTAGATTATTGCTTGAACCCTGTCTAGGTTCTAGTAGTTGTACTTGATATTTGTTTACGAGGTTTAATGCTTGTCGTACTATAAAGATGTATTAGTAATACATAGAGGATATCAAGTCGAGTTGTAAATGTTTATATGATAACTCAGATAAGAAGGAATCATATTTTATAATTGATTCAAGGGTTGTAATTGATTCAAGTTATGAAATCAATAAAAGATTTTATTCAAAGGATATTGAAAAGTTTAAATTATTCCGCATTTTAGTAACATCGAATATGATGTAAAGACGAGATCTTGGATATGAATAGAATTTATATTCTAAATTGTAATAAAGCAAGTTGTATTCTTTTAGTAATAAATAAAAGATATAATAATTTGGCGATAATAGTATCGTGACTGCACCGAATCCGAGGTTTCGAAGGAACGTGGATTTGGGGGCGTCACATCACCTTTGAAGCTTCAGCTGTTATATACTCCTTCATCCGCTTCCCGTTGAAATATAGCCATTGGAAGCTATTTGAAATGCTTCAAGGATTCTGAGCTATTTGATGCAAACTGCTGAGTTGATGTGACATCACCTTTTTAACTTTCCTGACACTGCAGTCTGCTGTTTCACCAAACATCTCTGAGATATCACTTTCAGAAGTCAGGTTGGTAGTCACCTTTATTTCTCTATTTTATTCCCTCGATTCAGACCAATGAGGTTGACTACTGCATCGGTACTCTTAATCAGCAACTTTCGATTGTTAGTCTTCATATTGAGACAGCACTGAGACTCAATAATTAGATGATCGAACTCCACGATTCTGATGTAGACGTTCATGTGCTTAATCATAGTTTGTATATGGATGTTGCAAGTTGACTGGATTTGACAACACTACGATTCTGAGAGTGTTCTGTGAATTGACAATGTAGAACCTCTCACTCTTCATTCTTGCCGTGCTTCTAAGATTCTGCTTGCCTTGACTCGCATCAAGAAATTGATAGCTTGGCTGACTACTCTGGCCCTTCTGGTTTACAATACTTTTCTGATAAGTCATGCTCAGCTCTCTCAACTTTCTACTCTATGATCTCTCATTCACTTTTCAAAGTGAGACTGAGCATAGACAATCCTTTTCATATGTCCTCTATAGGTTGGCCAATATCTCTGTAGGTGCTTTATCAGTTTCTGTTACTCTTTTGATAAACACCATGATCATAGTTGATAAGTTGTTTTTATGACCACTTATTCGGATATCAACTAGCTTATTTCACTGCTTAAACTCAAATATGTTTGTGCTTTTCATGCGTTTTTGCCTTGTTTTTTGATTTTTATGTTTAGGAACTCTCCGGGTGCAAATTGAGCTAAAAAGGATGAAAGAATGCTAAAAAGAAACAAAGCGAAGAACTAGGCCATGGCATGATGATGGACAAAGCAAAGTGGGAACAAGAAGCATTGCAATGGGTGATTGGCAAAGGGGCAATAAGCATCATAAATCAAGTAGTGGAACGGATCAGAAAGTGCAGCAGCTGAAGAAAGCTGAATTCAGAGCCTGAGGCCCTGCGCAGCTGCGCCAGCAGCAAGCCTACAAGCTGCACAGCTGCGCCAGTTGTCTCAGTCAGAGCCCCTGCTGCGCAGCTGCGTCGGTTTTCATCTCTTCCCCTGTGCAGCTGCGCCGGTCTTCTATCCTGCTAGTTGACTTATTTTAAAATGCTGATTGGGTTGTGTTTGGGCATGAAGGCATATAGATTGGGAGGCTATATGAGGGCATTTTGGCATACAGTTTAGATATACTCCCCTCTTGGGAGCTTAGCCCTAGTTCTTGTTCTCTCTTTCCTTTTCCTTTCATTTCCTTATCTAGATTAGGTTAGGAGTAGATTAATTCTAGGTTTAGTTAGTTAGTTTGTTTTTTAGGGTTTACTTAGGTGTTGAAGATTGAAGCAAGTGTATTTCATTGAAGATTCAACAAAGGGGCTTGAGCAATCAGATTTGCATTCTCTGTCTTTATACTTTTCTTGCTCTCTCTTTGTAATCTTATGATGTGTATTGAACTTATGGATGGTATATTTGAGTCCTTTATGACTTAAACTTTATTTTGAGATTTCAATGGAACCTTTTGAGTAGTTTATTTTGATATGCTTCCATGTTGTTCTTATTGATTGTTATGTGATTGTTTATTATGATTCGTGCTTTCATTGCTTAATTGATTCGCGACCAATTATTGTGATAACCTATATACACTTGAAAGACAAAATGTGGGATTAAAACTAATCGTAGTAGCGGGTGATTGTATATTTACATTGAGTTGAATGTATGATTTGTGCTTAGGATAGACATATACCGAAGCGCCACTCGTAGTCAATTGAGAACTTGGACTTAAACCCTAATTATTTGTAAATCACATAGATATATAGGGGTTTAGATAAGGTGGGTGTTCACGTGCGTTCTATCATCTGTGGATTGCATGTGATATGGATTGGGTGCATTAAAAATTGGCCTTATCTCACTTTCCTGTTCTCGGCTAACAAACTGTGACGATTAATTTGACCTAATTAGAAGTATGTTGACTTAAATGAATCATTAGGGAAAATTTAGATCTCATATCTTCACTATCTGATTTTACTCTAGGGTTATTTAGTTTTAATTTAATTACTTGTCTAGTTTTAATTTAAACTCTTGATCGCTCGTTTGAATAAGACTGAGATGGTTATGTGCTAGTGGTTTGGTGTCTTTTATCAGTTAATTCTCTGTGGGAACGATATCTGTACTTACTCTTTATTACTTGTTGACCGCGTATACTTGCGCGTTTTTGTCATACCTAATCGGAGACAACAAGTTTTTGGCGCCGTTGTCGGTTAATTAATTTGATAACTGTTTTCTAACATTAGTTTCAATCAAATTAGTGTTAATTTTAACATTTTTATTTTGTTTAATTCTCTTCCTAAATTCTCTTTGCAGGTACAATGGATCTCAAGGCTTATCCATGGTTTTACAAGAGGAATGATCAACCAAGGGAAGCATATACTGATGGACTCAACCCAATTACAACATTATCAGCACAGCTAGAGGATCTCTCGAGGAAGTTGGACATTGTTGCAACCGAACAGAGTCCAGAGTCGGCAGTTACTTAAGATTATGGTGCTAGAAACTATATGAGCCATTCGTGCCCCATCAGTTATGGACAAGAGCAGTATGGGGTGATTACTTCAACCACAACGAGTATCCCAATTATCACCAAGATTTGGAGTATCACCCAAACTCTTCAGCGAGCTATTATCAATACTAATACTGTGAGCAAAGTCCAATATATGCACCAGACCCCACATATCAATATCTATGTTTGCAAAGAAAACAATCAATAAAGGACTTCTTGTATAGAGTCTTAGCAAACCAAGAGGAGATGATTAGGAGCCAGGAAATATTGAATAAAAATGTTCAGAACCAGATGACACAAATCATCAATACCCCAACCAATGAGACTCAGTACATGGATTCCGAGGCTGAAACAATAAAGGCAAGATTGGAAAGTTTGTGTGGAAATTCCATAGCATCAACAAAGAAGATCTTTATTGAGCAAGCGAAGTCGATTGAGAATCTTCAGAATTGGCGAAGCAAATCAGCATGGCTTTAATGAAGGAGAAGGTGATTGAGCAAGGGATAGAAATTCAAAATCTTCAGAATCAAGAACCTTAAATGTTTGAAGCTGTGAGCAAAGGCCCTCAAAATACTTGGTGCTATGAATTGGACACTGACAATGATGGAGAGCCCGAAGTGCACATGCAACTGGATGAACTGAAAGAAGGCGACATCGAGGAGACACTTGGGGATGTGGAGAATTATAAATATGTGCCAACCGTGACAATACCCCAAGAGCCTTCTACGCCCAAGTTGGAAAAACTAGTGAAGTTTGCACAATCGTGTCCCCTTGGTAGTCACATCACAAATACGGATCTCAAGGATATGAGAGAGTCCGCATTCTAGAAACCATGGTGGTCTGAAGAAGAGAGAATTGAAGAAGAGACTGTTGTGTGGTTAATGCCTCAGTGCCCCGATAACTTTACAAACACAACGGAAGAAGTGCCTAGCTCCCCGAACTTCAAAATAGGGAATTCATATACACATCATGTGCTAGGCAACTCAAATTCGAAGCCTCTCGAGAAGGGGAACCTCCAAATATACACTACAGTACTAATGGATGGAGGGTTTCTCAAATATCGTCGAGGAATCGGATAGCGGTGGCAAGAAAAAGTCCAGCTATCAGACTATAAATCGAGCGCTCGATGGGAGGCACCCCATCATTTCTCTCTTCTCCCTACTTATTTAATTCTACTTATTTAACACCATTTCCCCGCCCCCCCTCTTTAACTCTCACTAATTTAATTTTTAGTTGAAATATTTTGAAGAATCTTTGAGTTAGGAGCTCAATGCCTTTATTTTTGTACTTAGGCATTGATGCATATATTTTTGGGATGTAAGATGCTTATTGGACATATTTTTAACGCACGAGTATATTGCATATAAGCACAGATAGGACTTTTTGGGACTTAACAGTTTATAATTCTCCCTTTATGATAATTTTTCGCATAGTTGTAAATAGTTCATAATAAATTTTTGGTAATCTAGTGATTTAATATTTTTGAATGCCTATTTCAGATTCCATACAAAAGGTAGCCAAGTGTATGGTCAAAAGCATTTGAATAGCTACAGATAACAGGTCCATGAGTATTGGCGTGACCGCGCTAATATAGTCTAATGACAAAGCGCCCACGCCAATTTCCAGGCCAGAATCCGGAATTTCCAGCCTGCACAGCTGCGCCATGCGTGTGCCTTGTCCCTGCGCGGCTACGCCGGACTCCCAATCCAATTTTTAAATTCGATCGAAAGCAACCATCAAGTCATATCCCAAATTAACATAAAAACTCGGCAGCCTTCATAAGCCAACACAAAATTGTATCACGCTTGCTAATGCTCACAAACACTATATCTCTCAATCTCGAATAAAAGCAGAGTCCCTAACTCCATCTTCACGGCTCTATCCATTCCATTCCACTCCTACCGAACCCTTAGCATCACCTCCACTCCTTCATTCAATCCATCTGTTCAGACTCCAAAATTTGAGAGCAATCAAGGCTGTTCGGGGTACATCAATCGGTTAAGCAAGGTCCAAAGAACACATTGAGATAATTCAGGTGATGTGAATTTATTCAATTGTTCAAAGCAGTGTGGGTTGGTATTAGTTCAGGGCAATTTTTGGGTTTTAACTAAGTGCACTCCAACTGTTTGATAAAGGCTCAGACAGAGGTGGGTTGGTTAATTAAAATTGCAGAGAGCCTAAATTGTTGATCAAGTTCAGAGAGATTTCAAGTTGCCATTTGTTCATCTGTTCAATTGTTTAATTGAAAGGGGGATTGCAGTAAGGATTTACAACTGAAAATGGAGGGTCAGATTTCAGGTTTTATTGGAGATTGCTTAAAGTTTGGTGCATTCCTATTATTTGATCAGCTTTAGGTTTGTAGTCAGATTTTAGTTCAGTTACTCACTGCATATTTTAGATTGCTCCAAAACCGCATTCAGTATACCTCATCCAATCAACCCAAGCTCAGCCATTATGCCTAAGTGAATCCGAACCCCATCCCCTCCTTCTCCACCTCCCACCAGTGAGCACGGTGAAGGTAGTGCCAGCGAGACCTTGGACGCCTTCAGATTTATTGACTTGACAGCTCAACGCTACTATGTGAACGTGCTTGAAAAAAAACCTGTGTGAAGGAAATGGGACTAAAATCGAGAAAGGATGACGAGCTAATGAGGCAGACGATTAAAGAGCATGACTGGGCGCTTGTTGTAGCCACACCACTGTCAGCTCCTATTCCCCTTGTTAAGGAATTTTATGCAAACGCACATGAGACAGAAGATGGGATATCGTTCGTGCGTGGGAAGCAAGTGCCTTACACAAAGCAAGCGATAAATGAAATATTCAAACTGGACACTTTTCCTTCTGACAAATTGGGTAGAGTCCCAGCGCATGGAGACTGACTTGGACAGATTGATCAAGGAAATGTGCAGGCCAGGCACTAAGTGGACAACATATACTCAGGCACTAACCGAAAAATTGGCTTCCCGCAGACTGCCTTGAGTCGGTATGCTAGGGCTTGGTACAGCTTTATCTGCGCGAGCATTCTCCCTTCTAGCCATCATGCGGAGGTCGCCACTGAGAGAGCTACCCTACTGTATGGCATCATCAAGAACAAAAGGATTGACATAGGCCATATTCTCAATCAATCCATACTGATGTTCATGAGGGGGAGCACCTCAAGAGGGATCCCGCACGCCTCTGTAATTACACGTCTATGTCTTGCTGCTGGAGTGGTCTAGGGCAATGAGGAGCTGCAGCGCCCAATGCGCGATATAAAACATGCAGCCATCCAGCAGTACACTATTTGGGAGAGGGCGGAGTCTCACCCTAGAGGTCTGGGATTCATTACGGGAGATTCTGATGAGGATAAGGATGAGGAAGAAGAAGAAGCAGAAGAAGATCTAGTGCAGGCTCAGCAGGCAGCAGGGCTGACTCCCGCAGAGTTCACTATTCAGCAGAGGGAGATCGGGCAGCTGAGGAGACGGATGGACATTACATATGCAAACTTCCAAACCTATACATCCGAGTTCTCCCAGGCTCTATCTGGGGCATTCGGGATGTTGGGCATGCATGCTAAGTTCCCAAATTTTGGGACAGGCAGCCAGTACCCTCCGCCAGATACACCTCCAGAGCAGACTGAGGAGGAGGGCGGCGTCGAGTCTGACTAGGGGAGTTTCCTTTTTACCTTTTACCTTCAATGAAGATATTGAACACTTTAAGTTTGGGGGTATTTGGGTTTATTTTTCATGTAATTTAATTCATATCATATTGCATTTTAGTTAGTTCATATAGTGTTTGTAGGACGTCTTTTGTTAAAATTTGTCTAAAATTTTCAAAATTTTTGTTTTTGTTTTAGTCAATTGTGTTAAGATATATTGTATGAATCCAGTTTCAGTTGGTTTGTTATGTAATTGGCCTATGAGGAAGCTAAAATTACTTGATTTATGAACTGATTCGAGACTTAAGCTTGATTATGATGTCATATATGTAAATCCTTATCTGTCGGATACTGTGTACCCGGTTAGCACGTTAGAGTGACCACTATGACATGCTTAGTTTAAATTTTCACATACTTGTCTTCTGGTGGAAAATCTGCGTTTTAATGAAAAAGTTTCAATAATCAAATAATAATAACTAAAACTTATAAAAGCTTAAGTTTGGGGGAACCAGGGGGTATGCATGCTATTTGGGGAGATGGAGCGTAAGACGCACTCTCCAAGGGAAAAAATGAAAAGAAAAAAAAAAGAGAAAAAAATAGAATAAACACTTCGGCTACGTCGAGTTCTGTGCCCTTTGATATTCGAGCAAGTAAGCCCTCGGGGTGTCTCTACACCCAGCGCCCTAAGGCCTCGCGGTCTGGGAGTCGTTGGTCGAAAGCTCGCTACACGGGTATCATTGAAAAGCCTAAGAGGACTAGGCATTGCACAGTCGATTGTGTACACTAGAATGTACGAAAGTACCCTCGTAAGTAAATAAAAAGCATAATAAATCCCATGTTGACTCTTAGTTTAAGTATTGCATGATCTTGGTTAGAACTTATCTTATTTACTGCTTTTCTTGAGTTGAAACATGTTTTTCCCAGAAGAAGCATAGTATGTGATATATTTGTTCGAAAGTATGTTTAATGGTTGCTAGGCACACACACACTACATCAGTGCTAACAAGTTTTGATTTGCAATGATATGCCTTATGATCTTGTCTTGGGTAGCTTATCGATTTGATAAGCTTGTGATTTTTTTGAGGCATTTCATTTGAATATAAATTCTGACTGAGACTTGGATTCGCATTCATGATAGGATAGGTTACATTCATTGTACATACTTCATTGCATCTTTTGTTTGGTTTTGTTTTGGTTGCTTGAGGGCAAGCAACGTTTAAGTTTGGGGGTATTTGGTAAGTGGTTTTTATGACCACTTATTCGGATATCAACTAGCTTATTTCACTGCTTAAACTCAAATATGTTTGTGCTTTTATTGTGTTTTTGCCTTGTTTTGTGATTTTTATGGTTAGGAACTCTCCGGGTGCAAATTGAGCTAAAAAGGATGAAAGAATGATAAAAAGGAACAAAGCAAAGAACTAGGCCATGGCATGATGATGAACAAAGGAAAGAGGGAACAAGAAGCATTGCAATGGGTGATTGGCAAAGGGGCAATAAGCATCATGAATCAAGAAGTGGAACGGATCAGAAAGTGTAGCAGCTGAAGAAAGCTGAATTTAGAGCCTGAGGCCCTGCGCAGCTGCGCCAGTTGTCTTGGCCAAAGCCCCTGCTACACAGATGCGCCAATTTTGCTCTCTTCCCCTGCGCAACTGCGCCGGTCTTCTATCCTGCCAGTTGACTTATTTTAAAATGCTGATTGGGTTGTGTTTGGCCATGAAGGCAGACGGATTAAGAGGCTATATGAGGGCATTTTGGCATACATTTCAGATATACTCCCCTCTTGGGAGCTTAGCCCTAGTTCTTGTTCCCTCTTTCCTTTTCCTTTCATTTCCTTGTCTAGATTAGGTTAGGAATAGATTAATTCTAGGTTTAGTTAGTTTGTTTTTTAGGGTTTACTTAGGTGTTGAAGATTGAAGCAAGTGTATTTCATTGAAGATTCAACAAAGGGGCTTGAGCAATCAGATTTGCATTCTCAGTCTTTATACTTTTCTTGCTCTCTCTTTGTAATCTTATGATGTGTATTGAACTTGTGGATGGTATATTTGAGTCCTTTATGAATTAAACTTTATTTTGGGATTTCAATGGAACCTTTTGAGTAGTTTATATTGATATGCTTCCATGTTGTTCTTATTGATTGTTATGTGATTGTCTATTACGATTCGTGCTTTCATTGCTTAATTAATTCGCGACCAATTACTATGATAACCTATATAGACTTGAAAGACAAAATGTGGGATTAAAACTAATCGTAGTAGTGGGTGATTGTATATTTACATGGCGTTGAATGTATGATTTGTGCTTAGGATAGACATATATCAAAGCGCCACTCGTAGTAAATAGAGAACTTGGACTTAAACCCTAATTATTTGTAAATCACATAGATATATAGGGGGTTTAGATAAGGTGGGTGTTCACGTGCGTTCTATCATCTGTGGATTGCATGTGATATGGATTGGGTGCATTGAAATATGGCCTTATCTCACTTTCGTGTTCTCGGCTAACAAACTGTGACGATTAATTTGACCTAATTAGAAGTATGTTGACTTAAATGAATCATTAGGGGAAATTGAGATCTCATATCTTCATTATCTGATTTTACTCTAGGGTTATTTAGTTTTAATTTAATTACTTGTCTAGTTTTAATTTAAACTCTTGATCGCTCGTTTGAATAAGACTGAGATGGTTATGTGCTAGTGGTTTGGTGTCTTTTATCAGTTAATTCTCTATGGGAACGATATCTGTACTTACTCTTTATTACTTGTTGACCGCGTATACTTGTGCATTTTTGTCATACCTAATCAGGGACTATAGCAGTCACCACTACGATCGTTGTCTTCTGTTGGTTAGACAGACACTGCAATCGTTGTCTTCTGTTTGACAGTCACTTCATTCATTGTCTTCTAATGAATACTTGTATAAGACTACTCCTAATTGGCTCTTCATTTCTCAATCATCCTTGCTAATAGAGTTGGTGCTTCGATCTTCTGTGTGCTTACAAGCCATTTAGAGAGTGCTCTTTGATCCTCTTTAGGTAGGCTACTTTCTGAACATTGACTACTCCTACCAGAGTGAGATCTTTGTGTTTACTTCAGGAATGCTCAACTATTGAGAATCGTGTAGTCTCTATGATTCTTCCTTGACGTTGTGAGCATTTGACTGACTACGTTTTGGCCTTTGTTCTACAAACTTCGATCTAGCTTTGGTTCTGCAAACTACGATCTGACTTTGGTTCTACAGACTACGATCTGGCTCTGCCTCTGCAGACTATGATCTGGCTTTGTCTCTGCAGACACTACGACTTCGAGTGTAGTTTACGACTTTGAGAGTAGATCATATGAAAGACTACAATTTCTGTCTCGATTATGATCTGCAAACTCCACGTCTTCGAGTGAAGCCTACGATTCTTGACTTGGCTCGGCAGGTGCTCGACATATGTTTAGTAGGTTGTCTCCACGATCTTGGAGTGGTCTTCTAGGCAGATTGTGATTTCGAGAGCTGCTATCTTTACAGACTACGGTTCTGCCTTGATAGACTATGATTCTACCTAGACTTTCTCGGCAGACTGCGATTGCGGGTGCAGTGCTCCACGATCAGACAAACCTATCTATTACATTTCACAAGATCAACCTAACAAGCTTGATCTTTCTATTCATAGTCCTTGTACATTGTAATCTTTTGAATGACTTCACAAAGCTGTTCATTTATGTAGGATCAACCTAACACATTTGATCTTTTCAGTCTAAGTCCTTGTACATATATGTCTATCATCTATCAAGGACTTTACAGCTTTCATCAATGCAGACATATTTGTATATTCATTCATTTAGTTCATAATCAAATCTAATATAAATATGAATAACATTCTCATGTATATTCCTAACAGATAGTTTAAAACTAAAATAGTTCCCAATCGTTGGATTACTAAAAAGAGGATTAGTGAATCCGAATAGATTGGAACATATGTTACTTACTCATTTGATGAGGATGATTGATCTCATGATCATTTTTGCGGAGACACTAAAACAAGTATGTACGTGTTTATTGGAGAATAAGTTCACTGAACGTGGCTCGCTAAGGAATACCTAATGGAGTTTTACTTACCTGTCAATAGGAATTCCTAATGTGATAGTAGTACAAATGATCCTTAGACTTGAGATCATCATAGTATCTTGTGTATGATGAATTATACTTTGACATATCCTTTAAGACCATTAGGGTATATCAAAGGGTATAATTGGGTGTAATAAGTTATTTATGGAGATAATGAATGATCAATAAAGAATCTACCGCTTCTAGTAAAAGAAGAGATATGTCCTATGTGATTCGATAAATGACAACCCAGGAATCTTTTCCAATGTGTAATGAAATTAGAAAGAAGTTTCTAATTTGCATTATTTGGAGTTGTGTATTTTGGAATCGAAATACATATAATTGAATAAAATAAGACTTGACAGTAATTCTATGTCTTATATTTAATTGGGACATTGTATGGTGGACGGATTGAATTGTATGGTAACTATTAACTCACATGTTCTTTTATGATTAATGTTGAAATCTTTATTATCTGGAAATTAGTCATTGATCGCTAGGGACGCTTATCCTTATTGTAGAATAAATGTTATTTATTTAAATAAATTATTAGTTTAATTTATTTATTTAAATAAGATTAGAATTGTTCTAATTGATTTATTCACAATTGGTTTAATATGGAGAACCTAAAGGGTAACACCATAAAAGGAATAATATTTATTAAAGAAGCAAATGGCATAATCGTAATAATTAGTTAAGTGTATTTAATTTAATCTATGGTGATAGAATAAATTAAATAGCTTAATATTTATTATTTAATATTTTGAAAATATTAAATATAAATTAATAAGAGGAGTCTTATTATTATTATTACTATTATTATTATTATTTAATTTTTAAAGGAGTTTGGGAATTAATTATTAAGATGTTCTCTCGTATATATTCCTAATAAGATTAGGAGGCTAATTAATTAAAAGAGTTTAATTAATTATTCCTAATGAGCTTGGGAAGCCTAATTAATTAAAAGGGACTAATTAACTAATATGAAATCCTAATCCTAAATTATTTATGAGGGTTGCTGTAAGACCCCAACTTTTATGAATAAAGATTTAATTTTCTTTATATTATTTCGAAATAGTAAGGTGTTGATTTGATAAATATGAAAGTTATGGGTGAAATGTGCAAATATTTTTAAAATGGGCAAGTGGTTATAAAATATTCTTGTTGTCGGGGAATATTCGTTTGCTCGTGGAATATTTTTGTAGTCGGGGAATATTCGTACGACGGCGCAGCTATTTGTGGGCCCCCACAACGGAATAACTGTCGGATATAAAAAGCGACAGAAATAATTTTTTTACAAGATAACGGCGTAGTTGTTACCGTTAGTACTGTTGAAATACCCGGTGGTTAAAATCAGTGATACACGGTGTTGCATAGTAGCACACGGTATTGCACAGTATTTCGAATTATTGAGTCTTACGTGAGAAGCCATTACTCAATTATTGTTACAGTAATTACTGTTCAATATTTTATATTATTTACTCAATAATTGCTACGTTGATATTTTATATTATTGACTCAATAATTGTTACATTGATATTTTATTGACTCAATAATTGCTACGTTGCCATTTTATATGATTGATTCAATAATGGCTACATTTGATATTCTGTAGTATTGATTCAATAATTGTCGTTGCACAGTATTTCACGTTATCAACTCAATAATTCATATTATTTGAATAATATTATTAGATAGCATTATTGACAATGTCTAAAGAAGTTCTATCTAGGAGGGGTTATTTAATTGCGCGCCAGTAAGGAGAAGTCCTTATCGGAAGGCTCCCTCTTTCCTGGGAACGACCTGGTTGTTAATATTGTAGTTCTATAATATTATTTGTGAATAATTAATTATTGATTTATATGATAAGGAAATATTTATTTTGTGGATATTAAAGAAGGAATTGGCGCTGATGAGTTTTTATCAATATTTTGGTGTGAGAAATCATCTGTTTATGGATTCCGGATAATTTATGTTTGGAATTTGGAAAAACTTCCTTCTGCAAAGTTATAGAGAATTAAATTTCCTATGGAATGACATAGAATTTGTATTTTTCTGACAAAGGGGCTATTTGTTATGAATTATTGAAGTTTCGGAAAATAAATATTATTTAATGGGTGGGCCCCACTTTTGTTGAAAATCTGAATTTTGGGAAACCGCCAGGCGGCGGAATTTTTTTTAAAAATAATAATATTTTATTCATTTAGTCTCCTTTGGCATCCTAAGTTTTTCCTATAAATAGGGTGCTTAAGTTAGAATTGAAAATCACACCAGAATCAGAAGTTTTCTCTCTCTATAATATCAAGCGTATTTTTGTGAGTATTTCAATACTTTGAGTGTTGCTATTCAGTGCAAGTTTCCTTCGGTATTATATCCGATATTCCAGTCAGAGGTACTATCTTTTTGAGGTAAGGGATGTTATTTTCTTTCGTAAATGATGTTATTCTTTTCAATATCATTATACAGAAATATTGTCATGAATTTTATGTTGAAATTCTTACTTTTTTCGTCGGAGTTACTATTCACGTATACGGCACTATTCACGAAAAAATTAAATTTTCTTCTATTTGTCCAAATTGCTTGTTAAGGTTACTATATTTGATTGTATCCAAGTTTTGAGCTCTATTCTTGAATTTTGCTCCATAATTGATTATTACGAGGTATTTTTGAATTGGATATACTAAAATACGAATCCTTAGTCTTTGTCTTTTATCTCACTGGATTCGTTTTTTTAAAATGTTTTTCATCATTCTCAGTCCTAAAAGGTGATGTAACTGAATATCTTTGGCCTGTAGAGCAAAGATGAATGATTACTTGATGAATATCTTTGGCCTGTAGAGCAAAGATGAATGATTACCTGATGAATATCTTTGGCCTGTAGTGCAAAGATGACAGGTGTTGAGATGAATATGACCACTGATGATACAAATAAATATCTTTGGCCTGTAGTGCAAAGATGAATATTGATTCGAGATGTATATTGATTGATGTTACAGGGATAAAATATTGATGATGGACTTTTAAATCATAGAAGATAGTAGACTTCATTCTCTACTTAACTCTTCTAATGAATTGTTATTTCCGCTGCGAATATTGATCTAAAGTTGGTTGTCCATTATATTTTATCTGATTTGTTGAAGACTAACGATAATTTATTTTCTATTATCTTAGTCATAATATTCTTTACTGAGCTAGTTGAGCTCACCCTTTTCATCTGTTGTCCTCTTCAGGAAATAAGAATGTCGCGGGAACTAGTCGGGGGACAGAGTGATGGTCCGAGTTAGAGCAGTAGTAGTCCTCACTATTTCTGATAAATAGTGTGATAATAATTGTAATGAGGACTTAGTTTGAATCTTAATATTTTTTACATATTTGTATTGACACTCACCGTTGTGTGGTCGTATTTTGCACAACCGTATGATATAAAGTTTGTATTTGAATTCTGTACCATGTATTTGGCGACTCAGAATGGGTTGGGTTGAATGGATCTATTCTGGGGGCGTCACAGTTGGTATCTGAGCTTAGGGATATGATCTCTGGCGGAGATCGGGGAATAGAACTAGGAGGGGAGAGACGAGTAAATCCTTCGCTAGTGTGTCCTACCTAAGCTTATGTGGTATTTAATTGGTCAGTCGGAGCATAGGGTTAATATGTGATATGTTAATTTCTTTAATTAACCCTTGTTTTATGGCAGTATTTGAGAATGGCAGCTGAGAATGTTAATAACGAAGTGAATGAGACCGTGGAGACACCTTTAATCGTTAACCAGGAGAACGTGCAACAAGAAGGCAATGTTCATCTTGAAAATAACGCTGGTCAGACGATAAACGATGAGATGTTTAGAAGTTTTTTGCAGTTTATGCAAAATCAGACGAGGGAGACTCGTGTGCAACATACAGGTGGAGATAATAACAACACGCAAGCTGTCACTGCTAAGCAGTTCAAAGAATTGGGACCACCAGAGTTTTTGGAAAAGCCAGATCCGATCAAGGCAGAGACGTGGATTGAATAAATTACCAAGATATTTGATGTCTTGGGATGTACAGAGGAACAGAAGGTTCCATTCGCCACGTTTATGTTCCGTGGAGAGGCAGATTACTGGTGGGAATCTGTGAAACGTACCCAGCCTACCGCACTCAAGATGTCTTGGGAAGCGTTCCAGAAACTGTTCAATGACCAGTACTTTCCTGAAAGTATTCGTCATATGAAGGAAGTAGAATTTATTAGACTCGAACAAAACAACATGACGGTATCCCAATACGAGGCTAAGTTCGCGGAGCTGTCCAGGTTTGCACCTCATTTGGTGGAGAATGAGGAACGTATGACGCGGATGTTTCTAAGAGGTTTGAAACCCGAAATACGTCAATACCTCATTTCTCATAAATTTTCTTTATATTCGGATGTAGTAAATAGGGCCCAGTTATTAGAACGAGATAATGATTATGTTCAACCGAGGGACCACAACCAAGGTCGTACCGGTGGCAGCAGTCATCGGAGCAATGACAACCAGCGAGGAGGAAAGTATGACAGAAGCGGTAACCACTCCAGTGGTTATCGTGGCCATGATAGTAGAAGAAGCGAATCGGGAGGAGATTTCAAGAAGAGAAGGTACAACAATGAGAACGCGAAGATGTCAACATCAGCACCAGCATCAACTGTTTCGAGGGGAAGAGAACGACCACCGGTCGTATGCTTTAAATGCGGGAAAGAGGGACATATCAGCCCAAACTGCCCACAACAATTCAAAGGATGCTATAACTGTGGAAAAGAAGGACATATAGCTCGAGAATGTCCTGTTGCGAAACCAAGTTCAGCGGGGGTGGTGATTCCAAAGGCGGTTGCAGACAAGTCAAAGTCGGTGATTCCTGGAAGAGCGTTTGTCGTGACAGCCCAAAACGCGAGGAATCCACACGAGGTGATTACGGGTAAGCTGATCATAAACTCTTGCGAAGTTTATACCTTGTTAGATACCGGTGCTACCCATTCCTTTATTTCACCTGCTTGTGCTCAACGTTTGAACTTGACTTCTGATAAATTGGACTTTGACTTATCTGTTGAAACTCCGTTAGGAGAAACCTTTGTTACATCTACAGTTTACAAATCTTGCTTGATTCAGATTGGTACCCTTACCTTACCTGTTGATCTTATATCTTTGAAAATACTTGCATTTAACGTGATTTTAGGAATTGACTGGTTAACCACTTACCATGCCAAAATTGATTGTTTTCGTAAGGTTGTTAGTTTTCATATTCCTAATCAACCTGTTGTGCGAATCCAAACCACCAAACCACTAAAATCAGTCAATATCATTTCAAATCCCAAGGCTATTCGTTTATTGAAAAACGGATGTCAAGCTTTCTTAGCTCATGTCACTGATCTAAACCAGAATACATCAGATTTGAATGATATTTCCGTTGTTAATGAGTTTCCTGATGTATTTCCCGAAGAACTTCCCGGTCTACCCCCAGAACGTGAAGTTGAATTCTTTATTGACCTTGAGCCCGGTACAAAGCCCATTTCTAAAACCCCATATCGAATGGCTCCTATTGAACTTCAGGAGTTAAAGATTCAATTACAAGAATTGTTAGACATCGGTTTTATTCGTCCTAGTACGTCTCCTTGGGGTGCTCCTGTTTTATTCGTAAAGAAGAAAGACGGGAGTATGCAACTTTGTATTGACTATCGGGAGTTGAACCATGTCACCATTAAGAATAGGTATCCGTTACCTCGTATTGATGACCTGTTCGACCAGTTGCAAGGAGCGCAATTCTTTTCAAAGATCGATCTTCGTTCTGGATATCATCAGTTGAAGATAAAAACTGAGGATATTCCAAAGACTGCTTTCAGAACACGATACGGGCATTATGAGTTCTTAGTCATGTCTTTTGGATTGACTAATGCTCCTGCTGCTTTCATGGATATGATGAACCGTGTGTTTAAGGAGTATTTGGATCAATTCGTTGTTGTCTTTATTGATGACATCCTCATTTATTCTAAAAGCCGTGAAGATCATGAACACCATTTGAAGTTAGTACTTCAAAAGCTTTGTGGCAACAAGCTATATGCTAAGCTGAAGATATGCGAGTTTTGGCTTGAGGAAGTAGCATTCCTTGGGCACGTGGTATCGAAACGTGGAGTATCTGTGGACCCGGCGAAGATTGAAGCAATACAAAGTTGGGAGCAACCTAAGTCGGTGACCGAAGTACGAAGCTTTCTGGGCTTAGCTGGTTATTATCGGAGATTCGTAGAAGGATTTTCTCAAATCGCTACTCCATTAACTCAGTTGACTCGGAAAGATGCGAAATTCGTTCGGAGCGAAGAATGCGAGAAGAGTTTCCAAGAGCTCAAGAGGAGACTTATTTCGGCACCTGTTCTGACAATACCATCTGGTTCGGATGGATTTGTTATTTACAGCGATGCTTCGGGCAAAGGCTTAGGATGTGTTCTCATGCAACATGGGAAAGTCATAGCCTATGCCTCGCGACAACTCAAAGAATATGAGAGGAATTATCCTACTCCTGATCTAGAGTTGGCAGCAGTCGTTTTCGCGTTGAAGATTTGGAGACATTTCTTGTACGGAGAGAAAGTGGAGATTTATACGGATCATAAGAGCCTTAAATATTTCTTCACTCAGAAGGAACTCAACATGCGGCAACGACGTTGGCTTGAACTATTGAAAGATTACGATCATACCATCCAATACCATCCTGGAAAAGCGAACGTGGTAGCTGACGCGTTGAGTAGAAGATCATATGTGGAAACGAAGGCGATGATGTCAAGTATACGCGTAGAACCAGCTTTGATTGATAAAGTTAAAGCTGCTCAAGCTACGGATGCGGAGCTGATGAAGATGAAGAAGAAGGTGCAAGAAGGTGCAATTCCAGAAGCGAGAATCGATGAAGATGGAATACTTCGAGTCAACTCCAGACTTTGTGTTCCTAACGATTCCGACTTGAAGTATAGAATCATGATGGAGGCACACAACACACCGTTTGCAATCCATCCTGGGAGTACTAAAATGTATCGTGATCTTCGACATACATTTTGGTGGAGCAATATGAAGAGAGAAATCGCGGAGTTCATCTCGAGATGTTTAACTTGTCAACGTGTAAAGGCGGAGCATCAAGTGCCGAAGGGTCCATTGCAACCACTGGAGATTCTGAAATGGAAGTGGGAACACATTACGATGGATTTCGTTACGGGTCTTCCCAAGGTTTCTCAAGGCTTAGATGCGATTTGGGTTATTGTTGATAGATTAACCAAGTCTGCTCATTTCTTGCCGATACGAGAGACTTATTCCCTTGAACGTCTTGCTCATATGTACGTGAATGAGATTGTGAGGTTGCATGGCATGCCAGTATCCATAGTTTCGGATCGTGATCCCAGATTTACTTCACGATTTTGGATCAGTTTGCAGAAAGCTATGGGCACGAATTTACGATTCAGTTCGGCTTATCATCCTCAAACAGACGGACAATCGGAAAGGACTATCCAAACTCTTGAAGATCTATTGAGACTCTGTGTTCTAGACTTCAAAGGGAGGTGGGATAAGTACTTACCATTGGTGGAATTCTCCTCCAACAACAGTTATCAGGCAAGTATAGGCGTAGCTCCATTCGAAGCGTTGTATGAGAGAAAGTGTCGCTCTCCAGTATGTTGGAACGAGGTGGGTGAAACAACATTGTTGGGACCGGAGTTAGTACGTATGACTACAGAAAAGATCCAAATGATTCGACAACGTATACAAACCGCACAAGATCGACAAAAGAGTTATGCGGATCTTCATCGAAAGGACGTGGAATTTAATGTTGGAGACCATGTGTTATTACGTGTTGCTCCGTGGAAAGGAGTTACGAGGTTTGGGAAGAGAGGAAAGCTCAATCCACGATTCATTGGTCCATTCGAGATTCTTGACCGAATAGAAAATGTGGCCTATAGACTCGCTTTACCTCCAAGCATGTCTCATGTTCATAACGTGTTTCACATATCCGTGTTACGTAAATATGTGAAGGATCCAAACCGCATTATTGAGTTAGAACCAGACGAGATAGCTGAAGATTTAACGTACGACGAGGTACCTGTCAAAATCTTGGATAGGAAGGAGCATGTCTTACGCTCGAAAATTATACCTCAAGTTAAAGTTTTGTGGAAAAACCATGCAATTGAGAAAATGACCTGGGAGTTGGAATCGGAAATGAAAGCGAGGTATCCTCACCTTTTCGACATACCAGGTACGTACGTCAATTTCGAGGACGAAATTTCATAAGGAGGGGAGGTTGTAAGACCCCAACTTTTATGAATAAAGATTTAATTTTCTTTATATTATTTCGAAATAGTAAGGTGTTGATTTGATAAATATGAAAGTTATGGGTGAAATGTGCAAACATTTTTAAAATGGGCAAGTGGTTATAAAATATTCTTGTTGTCGGGGAATATTCGTTTGGTCGTGGAATATTTTTGTTGTCGGGGAATATTCGTACGACGGCGCAGCTATTTATGGGCCCCCACAACGGAATAACTGTCGGATATAGAAAGCGACAGAAATAATTTTTTTACAAGATAACGGCGTAGTTGTTACCGTTAGTACTGTTGAAATACCCGGTGGTTAAAATACAGTGATACACGGTGTTGCATAGTAGCACACGGTATTGCACAGTATTTCGAATTATTGAGTCTTACGTGAGAAGCCATTACTCAATTATTGTTACAGTAATTACTGTTCAATATTTTATATTATTTACTCAATAATTGCTACGTTGATATTTTATATTATTGACTCAATAATTGTTACATTGATATTTTATTGACTCAATAATTGCTACGTTGCCATTTTATATGATTGATTCAATAATGGCTACAGTTGATATTTTGTAGTATTGATTCAATAATTGTCGTTGCACAGTATTTCACGTTATCAACTCAATAATTCATATTATTTGAATAATATTATTAGATAGCATTATTGACAATGTCTAAGAAAGTTCTGTCTAGGAGGGGTTATTTAATTGCGCGCCAGTAAGGAGAAGTCCTTATCGGAAGGCCCCCTCTTTCTTGGGAACGACCTGGTTGTTAATATTGTAGTTCTATAATATTATTTGTGAATAATTAATTATTGATTTATATGATAAGGAAATATTTATTTTGTGGATATTAAAGAAGGAATTGGCGCTGATGAGTTTTTATCAATATTTTGGTGTGAGAAATCATCTGTTTTTGGATTCCGGATAATTTATATTTGGAATTTGGAAAACCTTCCTTCTGCAAAGTTATATAGAATTAAATTTCCTATGGAAGGACATAGAATTTGTATTTTTCTGACAAAGGGGCTATTTGTTTTGAATTATTGAAGTTTCAGAAAATAAATATTATTCAATGGGTGGGCCCCACTTTTGTTGAAAATCTGAATTTTGGGAAGCCGCCAGGCGGCGTAAATTTTTTTAAAAATAATAATATTTTATTCATTTAGTCTCCTTTGGCATCCTAAGCTTTTCCTATAAATAGGGTGCTTAGGTTAGAATTGAAAATCACACCAGAATCAGAAGTTTTCTCTCTCTATAATATCGAGCGTATTTTTGTGAGTATTTCAATACTTTGAGTGTTGCTATTCAGTGCAAGTTTCCTTCGGTATTATATCCGATATTCCAGTCAGAGGTACTATCTTTTTGAGGTAAGGGATGTTATTTTCTTTCGTAAATGATGTTATTCTTTTCAATATCATTATACAGAAATATTGTCATGGATTTTATGTTGAAATTCTTACTTTTTCCGTCGGAGTTACTATTCACGTATACGACACTATTCACGGAAAAATTAAATTTTCTTCTATTTGTCCAAATTGCTTGTTAAGGTTACTATATTTGATTGTATCCAAGTTTTGAGCTCTATTCTTGAATTTTGCTCCATAATTGATTATTACGAGGTATTTTTGAATTGGATATACTAAAATACGAATCCTTAGTCTTTGTCTTTTATCTCACCGGATTCGTTTTTTTTAAATATTTTTCATCATTCTCAGTCCTAAAAGGTGATGTAACTGAATATCTTTGGCCTGTAGAGAAAAGATGAATGATTACTTGATGAATATCTTTGGCCTGTAGAGCAAAGATGAATGATTACCTGATGAATATCTTTGGCCTGTAGTGCAAAGATGACAGGTGTTGAGATGAATATGACCACTGATGATACAAATGAATATCTTTGGCCTGTAGTGCAAAGATGAATATTGATTCGAGATGTATATTGATTGATGTTACAGGGATAAAATATTGATGATGGACTTTTAAATCATAGAAGATAGTAGACTTCATTCTCTACTTAACTCTTCTAATGAATTGTTATTTCCGCTACGAATATTGATCTAAAGTTGGTTGTCCATTATATTTTATCTGAATTGTTGAAGACTAACGATAATTTATTTTCCATTATCTTAGTCATAATATTCTTTACTGAGCTAGTTGAGCTCACCCTTTTCATCTGTTGTCCTCTTCAGGAAATGAGAATGTCGCGGGAACTAGTCGGGGGACAGAGTGATGGTCCGAGTTAGAGCAGTAGTAGTCCTCACTATTTCTGATAAATAGTGTGATAATAATTGTAATGAGAACTTAGTTTGAATCTTAATATTTTCTACATATTTGTATTGACACTCACAGTTGTGTCGTCGTATTTTGCACGACCGTATGATATAAAGTTTGTATTTGAATTCTGTACCATATATTTGGCGACTCAGAATGGGTTGGGTTGAATGGATCTATTATGGGGGCGTCACAGTTGGTATCAGAGCTTAGGGATATGATCTCTGGCGGAGATCGGGGAATAGAACTAGGAGGGGAGAGACGAGTAAATCCTTCGCTAGTGTGTCCTACCTAAGCTTATGTGGTATTTAATTGGTCAGTCGGAGCATAGGGTTAATATGTGATATGTTAATTTCTTTAATTAACCCTTGTTTTATGGCAGTATTTGAGAATGGCAGCTGAGAATGTTAATAACGAAGTGAATGAGACCGTGGAGACACCTTTAATCGTTAACCAGGAGAACGTGCAACAAGAAGGCAATGTTCATCTTGAAAATAACGCTGGTCAGACGATAAACGATGAGATGTTTAGAAGTTTTTTGCAGTTTATGCAAAATCAGACGAGGGAGACTCGTGTGCAACATACAGGTGGAGATAATAACAACACGCAAGCTGTCACTGCTAAGCAGTTCAAAGAATTGGGACCACCAGAGTTTTTGGGAAAGCCAGATCCGATCAAGGCAGAGACGTGGATTGAATAAATTACCAAGATATTTGATGTCTTGGGATGTACAGAGGAACAGAAGGTTCCATTCGCCACGTTTATGTTCCGTGGAGAGGCAGATTACTGGTGGGAATCTGTGAAACGTACCCAGCCTACCGCACTCAAGATGTCTTGGGAAGCGTTCCAGAAACTGTTCAATGACCAGTACTTTCCTGAAAGTATTCGTCATATGAAGGAAGTAGAATTTATTAGACTCGAACAAAACAACATGACGGTATCCCAATACGAGGCTAAGTTCGCGGAGCTGTCCAGGTTTGCACCTCATTTGGTGGAGAATGAGGAACGTATGACGCGGATGTTTCTAAGAGGTTTGAAACCCGAAATACGTCAATACCTCATTTCTCATAAATTTTCTTTATATTCGGATGTAGTAAATAGGGCCCAGTTATTAGAACGAGATAATGATTATGTTCAACCGAGGGACCACAACCAAGGTCGTACCGGTGGCAGCAGTCATCGGAGCAATGACAACCAGCGAGGAGGAAAGTATGACAGAAGCGGTAACCACTCCAGTGGTTATCGTGGCCATGATAGTAGAAGAAGCGAATCGGGAGGAGATTTCAAGAAGAGAAGGTACAACAATGAGAACGCGAAGATGTCAACATCAGCACCAGCATCAACTGTTTCGAGGGGAAGAGAACGACCACCGGTCGTATGCTTTAAATGCGGGAAAGAGGGACATATCAGCCCAAACTGCCCACAACAATTCAAAGGATGCTATAACTGTGGAAAAGAAGGACATATAGCTCGAGAATGTCCTGTTGCGAAACCAAGTTCAGCGGGGGTGGTGATTCCAAAGGCGGTTGCAGACAAGTCAAAGTCGGTGATTCCTGGAAGAGCGTTTGTCGTGACAGCCCAAAACGCGAGGAATCCACACGAGGTGATTACGGGTAAGCTGATCATAAACTCTTGCGAAGTTTATACCTTGTTAGATACCGGTGCTACCCATTCCTTTATTTCACCTGCTTGTGCTCAACGTTTGAACTTGACTTCTGATAAATTGGACTTTGACTTATCTGTTGAAACTCCGTTAGGAGAAACCTTTGTTACATCTACAGTTTACAAATCTTGCTTGATTCAGATTGGTACCCTTACCTTACCTGTTGATCTTATATCTTTGAAAATACTTGCATTTAACGTGATTTTAGGAATTGACTGGTTAACCACTTACCATGCCAAAATTGATTGTTTTCGTAAGGTTGTTAGTTTTCATATTCCTAATCAACCTGTTGTGCGAATCCAAACCACCAAACCACTAAAATCAGTCAATATCATTTCAAATCCCAAGGCTATTCGTTTATTGAAAAACGGATGTCAAGCTTTCTTAGCTCATGTCACTGATCTAAACCAGAATACATCAGATTTGAATGATATTTCCGTTGTTAATGAGTTTCCTGATGTATTTCCCGAAGAACTTCCCGGTCTACCCCCAGAACGTGAAGTTGAATTCTTTATTGACCTTGAGCCCGGTACAAAGCCCATTTCTAAAACCCCATATCGAATGGCTCCTATTGAACTTCAGGAGTTAAAGATTCAATTACAAGAATTGTTAGACATCGGTTTTATTCGTCCTAGTACGTCTCCTTGGGGTGCTCCTGTTTTATTCGTAAAGAAGAAAGACGGGAGTATGCAACTTTGTATTGACTATCGGGAGTTGAACCATGTCACCATTAAGAATAGGTATCCGTTACCTCGTATTGATGACCTGTTCGACCAGTTGCAAGGAGCGCAATTCTTTTCAAAGATCGATCTTCGTTCTGGATATCATCAGTTGAAGATTAAAACTGAGGATATTCCAAAGACTGCTTTCAGAACACGATACGGGCATTATGAGTTCTTAGTCATGTCTTTTGGATTGACTAATGCTCCTGCTGCTTTCATGGATCTATTCTGGGGGCGTCACAGTTGCCTACATCTATAAATAAGACAGTCTTATTATGGAACAAAAGTTACACACTTTATTCCAAGAGTTGGGAGAGCACTCCTTTTCTAGAGAGAATGAAACTAAGGTTTAGCCAAACATCCTTCTTCTTGAATTCTTATTCTTTCTTGGTGGATCATCTCTAGAGGCCAAACACTTGGGTGGCTAACATTGATCAAAAGAAGAAATCAACCCGATGGATTCAAGTTGAATGTGAAAGGGAATTGGAGTTGAACTCGTACCTTAGGAAGCTAATCTCAATCTATTTCGTTTTAATTAATAATTGTGCATAAAGGATGATCCGGGTATATGGTTAGTAAAATTTTAAAACTCTGATTTACCATGCTTCCGCTATTTTATGCAATTTGATTGTGTCCATGAATCTGACAAACCTAACCGTGGCATCAGAGCCAAACCTTTATACAAGTTATTAATTGTTTAGATTTGATATGTGTTTAGAAAAAATTGTTTGGGCATAATTATTGGCATAGAATCATGTTTTTGGAGAAAATCTGCATAATTCGCCAATTGAAAAAATAGTTTCTGGACACCAGCGTCGCGGCGCCGGATTGCAGTATAATCCGGGCGCTACAGCGCCATTCCGGGTTTTCAAATGGGTGACCCGACACCGCAACGTCGATTTTGCAATATACATGGGGAGCCGCAGCGCTGGTCACAGCTTTTGAAAAAATGGGTAACCCGGCGCCGCAGCTGCCGAATCTAGTTCATTCGGGGCGCCACAGCGCCGGTACTTAGAATTGAATAAAATTTTATTTAAATAAAATAGTTTATTTTTATTTGAAATTGGATTAAAATAAAGATGTTTATTTTAATTAGAATTTAATTTCTTGCTAACTAATTAGAGTTGGATTTTGATTCCATGATAACTAACTAGAGATGAAATTAAATTTTTTGTTTCCTAAAATAAAGGAGATTATTTGTGATTAGGAAAGGGATTACATGTTTCCTTAATAAAATGAGTTTATTTAGATATGAAATAGGATTTCATATTAATCAAAATAAAGGAGTTTATTTGGATAAAGAATTGGATTCCACATATTTTTTGTTTTTTCCATAACAGTTTTAAAAGTTAAAATAAAGTAGTTTATTTTGACTTGGAATTGGATTCCATAATAATTAAAATAAATGAGTTTATTTTGATTAAAAATAAAGGAGATTATTTTTATTCAAAAATGGATAAATTAAAATAAAAGATTTATTTTGATTTACATTTGGATTAAAATAAAAGAGTTTATTTTAATTCAGAATTGAATTTTATGCTAACTAAAATTGCTAATTAAATTGATATCAATGTATATATTAAATGCTTATTATTCATAAGATGAATGTTTTTATTTATTGATGCATATGTTGATGTGTATGATAATAAATAAGATTGATTATGGACTATTGGCCAATGTGATTGGATTTTATTTTAATTGGATGCTTAAATGTATATGTTTTATAAATGGGGTCTGTATACCTCGTCTTCTCTAATTTTTCTTAATGTAATTTCTATCTCCCTCATATGCACTTCCCTTTGACTACTGATCAATCTTTCTATTTATTGTAAATAGTTTATGTAATAGGATTAGTTAAAATTACTTGAATAATTGGAGACCAAAGGAGCAAGGAGCGCATGAAGACCCGTTTGTAATGGAGCCAGAGATTTAAATGTACTAGTTATATTTAAATTTAATTCTTGCACTCCTAGGTTTGACCTTTTGATTCACTTGGTGGCTCTAGTGAACCAAACTAGAATAAAGTCCATAATCAATCCGAGTAGAATATAATACTCTATATGTGCATGCTTAATATTATATATATTATATATTACAAAATATGATTTGCATGTTAATTAATATGACGCGTATTATATATATATATATATATATATATATATATATATGTGTGTGTGTGTGTGTGTGTGTGTGTGTGTGTGTGTGTGTGTGTATGCGCGCTAAACAAGATGTGACAAATAATAACAAAATCCTCAAATAAATTATATTAAGTTCTAAGCGTTCAAAGATATTTGGAATATCGAACGTCACCTTCTAGCATGATAAAAATAATAGAGTATCAAATTAATTATTAGAAGTTTGTTGTGTCACCACAAGGCTTATCTTAATTATTTGAGATGTTATTTTATCATAGTTGATGCTTATAAAGAAATTGAACGATGTTATTTTGTTGTGTTACCACAAGGACAATATTTTTCTCTTTGAATATATGAAAGTGCTAGGTTGGAATTAACTTGGATAATTTTGATTCGGATGTGCCACTACTTGATCAAAATAATCTGAGAGGAAAAATACAAGTAGTTACATTTTGATGTAATTGACAAGAGTTGTTTACCTATTTATTTATATATTGTTTGTTGTGTCACCACAAGGCTATATACATTTGAAATGAGTTCCTTATTCTCACTAGCAAATCTTTAAGTAGATTTGTCGAACTATATATTATGAGGGTAATATAGTTTGATAAAAATAGTGGGAGAAACCGATTTAAATAAAGACCTAATTTATTTTGGTAATTAATAAAAGAATGTATGCAATAATGTTGATAATTTAAAATTTATTAACAGAATTTTACAATGTCTAAATTACTATCACTGCATAGCATATTAGATGCTATTTAACCGGACCGAATTAAACGGATTGGTTAAAGAATTTGAGAATAGTTCTCAAGGCTGAAAAGCTATCTTATGTCTTTAATACGCTTACCCCTGCAATAGTTACAGACAATGCATTTGAGAAAGAGATTGCTACTTTTAAAAAATAGCAAGATGATGCATAGTTGGCTCAAAGCATCATGCACGCATATATGAGTAATGAGCTCAAGCGTTAGCATAAAACTATGGATGCTCTTACTATATTCTTACACTTCAAAGAGTTGAATAGTGAGGAAAGTAGGACTAATAGATATCAGATATCTAAGGGGCTCTTCCAATCTATAAAAGAACAATTCAAAGAAGGTATAAGGAAAGACAAAAAATAAAGGATAATAAGAACAAAACAGATACAGAGAAAGGAGTTTGCTTCCACTGCAATAAGCTTGGACACTGGAATAGAAACTGTGAGAAGTGTCTTACAGAGGCTAACTAGAAGAAGCTTAGTGAAGAATCGGTTACAAATACAGGTTTGTTCATAATTGAAATAAATATTTTAGTAAGTAAAGTTTCTATTTGGGTATTGGATACCAACTATGGTTCTCATAAATACAGATTTATGAAGGGACCAAGCAAAAGTAGAAAGCTAAACAATGGGAAGTCTTCACGCGTGTGGGAATGGGGTAAAGGTTGGTCCATTAACTGCATGAACTTCTTGTTTAGCGCCTCCTAAAGGCAAGTCCATTAGTTTAAATAATTAACAAATTACTGAATGGACTTTACATACTTGATTTACATGAAAAATAATTTTAAATTGAACAAACTAGTAAAAGAAAAGGAGATGATCATTCAAAGAGTTGAATATTTGTATTTGGTGAAATACAAGTCTGAATCATTTGAAAGGTTCAAAGAATTCAGAAGTAAAACTAATTGGCAAGGTATTATGATTCTTCGATTAGATCGAGGAATAAATACTTGTGCAATAAATTTTAAGATCATCTTAAATGGTTTTCTCACAATGGACACTTCCTGATACACAATAATTGATTGGTCTATCTAAAAGGAAAAATCGTATCTTGTTGGACATGGGGCGGTCCATAATGATTTTACCGACATTCCAGTATCCTTCTGGGGTAATGCCCTGGAAACGGCTGCATTTCTACAAAATAAGGTAACCTCAAAATCCTTCCCCAAGACTTCATAAGAGTTATGGACAGGGAGGATTCCTAATCTTAAGTATGTTAAGATAAAGGGTTGTCTAACTTATGTGAAAAGGTTTCATAAGGATAAGCTTGGGACAAGATTTGACAAGTACAGATTTGTGAGACATCCTAAAGTAAGTTTAGGGTATATGTTCTATAATCCTACTTAGCAAAAGGTGTTTGTTACGAAACACGCTACCTTCTAAGATAAAATGTTTACCATTGAAGAGCTAGTGGGAGGATAATAGATCTTGAAGAAGTTCAAGAACCATAAATTACTATTAGTTAAAAGGAGGAACCTGTAGATAGACCTATTATACCACAACCAAATCGTAAATCTGGAATAGTACCGAAGATACTTGGGATGTATGGATTCATCTTTGATGATGATGATGATGAGATACGCATTATAGAGGATGATGATCCTATTATATACGATAAGTCTAAGAGTTGTAGACACCCAGAGAAATTTCAGATGACCATAAAATCCAAAATTGATCTTTGAAGGAATGTTCAAGACCATTTGAATTTTACTTACGATTGTAGCTTATTATTACTAAATTTGGCAAATGGACGTGGAGACGCCCTTCCTCAAATATAAACTATTAGAGGAGAATGTATATATAATACAACCAAAAATGATTTGTTTCAATAATTGAAGCAAATCATGTATATGAGCTACAACAATCCATTTATGGATTGAAGCAAGCTTCTCAACGATGGAACATTTGTTTTGATGAGACTATCACAGAAGTTTGATTTTACCAAAAATGAGAATGAACCTAGTTGTACAAAATGGTCAGTGGGAGTGCTGTGACATTCCTAGTATTATATGTTAATATATTGCTGATATAGAATGACATACCAGTGCTATAATCAGTAAAGATAAAGTTGTCTAAATATTACTCCATGAATGATTTGGGTGGAGCATCCTAAATTTTGGGGATCTATATTTATAGATTTAAAAGGATGCTCGATTTAACCCAAGGGACGTATATTCATTTGATGCTAAAGGCGTTTAACATGGCAAACTCCAAGAAAGGTCTCATGATGATAAGCCATGTAGTGTATCTCTCTAAATTGTCCTCAGTAAAAGAGAGATCGCATTATTCAATATCATATATGCAATAAAATATACGAGACTTGATGTTGATCAGTCATATTCTGGGGAAGTTCACAACCGGTTTAATATGAAGAACCTAAAGGGTCAAACCATAAAAGGAAGGACATTTATTAAAGAACCAAATGACATAATCGTAATAATAAGTTAAGTATATTTAATTTAATCTATGGTGATAGAATAAATTAAATAGCTTAATATTTACTATTTAATATTTTTGAAATATTAAATATAAATTAATAAGAGGAGTCTTATTATTATTATTATTATTACTACTATTATTATTGTAACGACCCCAAAAATTTTATAATATAATTCCCATTCTCGATCGTTAACAATATAACTTTAATCTATCTTTACATCATTATTCGATATTAAAATCACTAAAAATACGAAATATTTAAAACTTTTATACAATCTTTCTTTATTGCCCTGAATCTCAACCTTTATCATTACATGTCTTTGATTCAATTCTATTACATGAATCGCTTCCTCTAAGTTACTATATAAAGTATTACATCACAAGTAATATCCACTATACATCGGATAGTTCAACTTTACAACTTTAACAAGTATAATACATCCAAAACAAACACATTACTTATCTAGAATAAATAATTTCATGCATCGCTATTAATCTTAACATTCAATTAGCACGCATCATTACCTTGCATCCTTGACCTGCAAAAGTGGTTATTTGCAAGAGTGAGCTCGACAGCTTAGCAAGACCTAACAGTTTTCATGCATCACATAGCACATAATAACATGCTCAACATACATCTCATAATCATCAAAGTAACATGGCATACATGCTTTAATTCACATAACAAATATAAAATTGAGTTCCTTACTCAATCAATATTCTTTAATCAATCAATGTAGTCATAAATTGACTTTATCATTTCATGCTTGCAACATATATAACATATCATGCTCTTTGCAAAATAATTTAAAATAATTCATCATCGAGTTCACATAGAAAATAGAAACTGACAGACTTGCCTGGCTCGTAGATTACCAATTACCGAAAAATAGCTTAATATAATTAGCTTCATGATCCTACATAACGTATTATCATACGCATCAATTATTAGTCACCTAGTAATGCTTAACAATCGCTTAAGTAAATTCTAATTTATACTTTATAGTTCTCTCCCACTTATTTGACACACATTGTCAAATTTATATATATAATTAACAATATAAGTTAATTATTACATAGCTAATCCTCATCGTTAGTTAACCAATTTAGGTTAACTCATTTCTCTTTGACTAATAAGTTAATAATTAAGTACCACATAACTAATCACACCACATAATCATATTATATTTCATATAATTAATCAATTAATAATTACATACTCATATTAGATTATAATTAAATAAATTATAATTTAAACATCCACTTTAATTATAATTAATCAATTATAATTACTTCTTATATTAATCAAATTATAATTACTTCTTATATTAATCAAATTATAATTACAAAATTTATAATTTGATTTAAACCATTACTCTAATTAATCAAATTATAATTTATAATTAATCAAACTATATCATGCATTAAATTATAATTTCAACATATTACAATTTAAATTAAACAATTGCTTAGATTATAAATAATCAATTTCAATTTATGCACTCATTAAATTATAATTAAATAAATTATAATTTAAATTACACATTCACCTTAATTATAATTATTCTAAATTATAATCACATATTAAGTTATAATTACACAAATTATACTTCAAATTAAATATTTACTTTGATTATAATTATTCAAACTATATTCATTATAATTTAACAAATTATAATTTAAGTTAAACCTTTACTATAATTATGGTAACGACATACGTCGATACTAACACACATACGTGAGGCTAAACTCACAATCAAGCACCTCATACACGTATAGTACTTTTACTATCATATTGCATCTTACAGTAATTATATCCAAGCACACATATAATATAACAACATAAGACTTCAATCTATCTTAAACACATCAAAAGTATGTTATCTCATTACCTATTACACTTGACAAGTCATAAAAATAAGTTAGCTAAACAAACGCGGCATGAAAACTCAACGAAGGAAAAACAAAATTCCCGGACAGTATGGTGCCCCGCTGGGGCGGGTGGTCCAAGAGTAAAAGTCCTGCTGGGGCGGGGCCCACTACTGTGGGAACCCCCCAGCTCGCCAAGGGCAGAGAAATAAGCCAATTTGGCTTATTTCTCCACACCAAAATTTGATTTTTCTCAACATGGTGAACATGAAACTTGGTAACAACAAAATTTTGGACTCTTTAACATGATTATAACATATAAAACCTTTACAACACATAATCAAAACCAAGCTTTCATGATTTTTGAAGAAAACTACAATATTAACTGTTCTTGACAAAAATTGCTATTACGAATTCGTTTTTCAATCAATTCATGTAATTCCAATTGCAATAACTCTAATTCTTAACATATTAACATAACCCATGATCAATTTAAACAATAATCCATAATCAAACACCAATTTGATAGTTTCAAAAGCTATTCTTTCAAAAAAAAATTATAGTAAATCATTATGAACATAATTTCTTCTTGTTTATCGAAATTACATGGATTGAATTGTTAAAACAACCATATAACTCATATAATAACATCAATATATATATATATATATATATATCACATACATACCTCATGATCACATAATTTACACAAAAGGCTTTTACAAAGAATTTCTTTTATAAAGAAACATGGAATATGTAAAACACAAAATTGAGAATATTTAAGCATGGAGATTATACCTTTTGCTTTGCTTATTGGAACGAAGGGGATGATGCTATCTCAAGCTTCCTTCCCCCTTCTTCTTTTTTCTCTCTTATTCTTCCTTCTTTGTCCTTGTTTTTGTTCTTGAGTAACTCTAACTCTTCAAACTCTAAACTAACGTATATTATAATTCTATAGATATAATATACATATAATATATATACATAACATATAACTTATAATATATTTCTGTATAAAATAAATCCCATCATAAATACATAGGTTACAATTCTTTTGAAAACCAAAAGCCTTAAGGCTTCGTTTGGTAAAAACGACATTATTTTTAAAAATAGATTTTTAGTAGTTAATGCCCCGTTTGACAAAACGGATTTAAAACGGTGCAAGGGCCTAGTTTGAAAAAAAGGTTTTAAAAAAAACTTTTTTAATAAATCCTTTAACACATATTTGATGTTATACTTTAATTAATTAAATCTTAGCATTCTAATTTAATTAATTAAAACTTAAAATCAATTAATTACATAAAAATTGCCACATAACAATTATAATTACTCGCTAATTATAATTTCATGTAACAATTACCACATAACTTCATCTAATTTAGTTATCCTAATTAAATTAGAACTATAACATAAAACAATTACATATTAATTAAATTAAATATTAGACATTTATTTAATTAATATATTACACTTAATTGCATTACTCCATAATAATCACATAATTATTTATTTAACTCAATAAATAATTTAATTAAAATATTTATTTTAATTCAATAAATATTAAAATTAATATTAAAATTCTCTTCACATCAATTCACATATTTCACAATATATGACACCTATACACATACTCAAACTCAAAACATCAGATAATAAGAATTTTATTTATTAAATTCTCATTTATAAATTATTAAAAATCCAAGATGTCACATCATTCCCTCCTTATAAGGATTCCGTCCTCAGAATCAACGAAACCTCCTTTACTCGATTTTCACAAAATCCCTTTCACAATTTTATTATTGAATAACTTCAACACGTTAACTTAACAACATTTATATATATATTCCTCCATTCATTTCTTCAACAATTCTAGGTTTATTTCATAACCTTCTATTAACTCAGTTATATCGAATATTATATATTCTTTAACTCGTTCATTTCCTTTTTAAGGATCATTACGGAATACTCTACTCGTAGAATTCATATACTTCATAATTCACTATCTTATAAGTATCCGGGTTATCACATTCTTCCCTCTGTATAAGAATTTTGTCCTCAAATTTTTTTTATTAATCTTCATTCATTCAATCTATCAAAGTAGATTTTACGTTAATCTTTATTCACTGGATTGTTGCGTTCTACAACTACTTCTTTATAAGGAATATCCTTTTTAACCACATTCATCTTTAGAATAATAAGAATCTTCCACAGTTGCTCAATAACTACGAAGCGATATAAATAACTCAGGAATTTAAAAGATTCCAAATTATGCTGAGCGGTCACAAGACCTTGAACTTATTTTTAGGTTTAATAGTGCTTCACACCCGGTATTTCACACTATAAAACCGCTTCGGTACTCTAGGTGGCCAGCCTATCGTACCCCTACGTCGGGCCCAAACATAGTACATCGTAACGACTATATGCATTACACTTGGAACTATTGTCTCCGATAACATGTCCCCTTTTATAGGGTTGTTCAACTTAGCTTCTTAACATCTGAATCAACACCAAAACAATTTGGTTTGGCATAGGTTGACCAAGAACGCTCGAATTTCATAAACATCTTTCAATATTTGACTAGCTGAATCAAGTAGCATAGACTTCTAGCAACAGTTCGGACATCAATCGAAATATATATATATATATATATATATATATATACATATATATTTTTACCCACAAAAATAAATATTTATTTATTTATTTAAAAATGTTTTTTTATATATAGTTTAAGGAAACTAAAAATAATAAGTAAATCTTTTCATAATATCCTGATATCGTACCGTAGTAATGGTACGTTGAGGATTTCGTCATTACATGACGTCTTCATACTACATCATACCATAGTGTGCTGACGATCATACGATCACATCCAACACTAGGTTTAACTGCATTGATAACTTCTCGATTATTGTCTACACCATATCAAATGATGCATAGAATATATAAAATACATTTTGAAAATTTAAATTCATTTTTGTCTAGCTAAAGCAATTAGCATAGACATGTGAATAATAGCACTATTTTAAAAAATCGATTGGTTCCATTATTTGATCCAATATTTTTCAAGAAAATAGAAGTGCAACATCAGTACGAAGTCAATAAATTTTAAAAATCTAGCAAAGCTAGGAGATTTATAATATAAAAACTTTCTCCATCAATTAAATTTTTACTCCATCATTACTTAAACATTCTATCAATCTTAAACAACATCAATGCTTTCTATACCATAACCTTTCTATACCTAGTATAGTTCATCAAACTTATCACACTTTGGGAGTTCAGGAACTTGCCACAATAATATGAGTTTAAGAACTTGTCCTAGCAATACATAGTCAAAGAACTAATCAGAGACTGCCCATATGCTTAGGGGTTCAAAAACATACATACGATTATGAGTCACAAACTTACCATAAGTATGAGTTTTAAGAACTCGCCTAACCTTAAGATCATCTACTGTAATCTTATTATCATCTAATCTATCCTCTATTGACTCTAACTATCAAATATAATATGAGAAACAAATCACCTTCTCGTCATATATATATCGATAGCGTGACACCAACCTTCCAACGATTATCAATATGATAAGCCAAGTGTAAGCACAAAACCCTGCCCATACAAAGATTTGTACAACTCAGCCACCACATGAGTCCTCAGTTAAAATCTCACTTAACTATATCTTACTTATAACTTCTCGCTCTATACTCGATACAGACTTCTGTATCTCATCATTTATAACTCCTCGTGAGTTTATCTCTTACTATATCATAGTACATTCTCGTTATAGCATCAAACTATAACTATTCAATCATTATAGACCATCTGTCTTTTACAACTTTAAAAGATCACGCTGTGATCTTATTCTATAATCATCTTTATATGATTCTTTTCTTATCTCATTATTGTTTTTAAAAACTTCTTATCCTACCTTTCATCATGTTATACTATAATTTTATTTATGCTTTTAATCTTATAGACTTTGTCTATTCATCATTATTCATCATCTTTATTATTGGAGTTAGGTAACTCCTGATTCTTAACTACACATCTCTTCAAGATTCTTCTTTGAATCTTCTTGTTTATTTAACAACTATTCTTTTAAGAATTTCTAATTTAATTCATGTAACTCAATATTTTATTCGAGTTTTATTTCTCGCCATTCTAATCTTCTTCTTATAACATTTCTAGGACTTAACTCATCCTATAAATCTACGTATGTGAAAAGAATCACCTTTTCATTATACGTAACTTAAACTTAACTTCTTATTCTTTAAGGTCATAGCCTAAGATACTCCTACCTAAGGTGTATAACCTATCAGCTCTGATACCAACTGTAACGACCCCAAAATTCTTACAATATAATTCTCATTCTCGATCTTTAATAATACAACTTTAATCTATCTTTACATCATTATTCGATATTAAAATCACTAAAAATGCAGAATATTTAAAACTTGTATACAATCTTTCTTTATTGCCCTGAATCTCAACCTTTATCATTACATATCTTTGATTCAATTCTATTACATGAATCGCTTCCTCTAAGTTACTATACAAACTATTACATCACAAGCAATATCCACTATACATCGGATAGCTCAACTTTACAACTTCAACAAGTATAATACATCCAAAACAAACATATTACTCATCCAAAATAAATAATTTCTTGCATCGCTATTGATCTTAACATTCAATTAGCACGCATCATTACCTTCAATCCTTAATCTGCAAAAGTGGTTATTTGCAAGAGTGAGCTCGACAGCTCAGCAAGACCTAAAAGTTTTTATGCATCACATAGCACATAATAACATGCTCAACATACATCTCATAATCATCAAAGTAACATGCCATACATGCTTTAATTCACATAACAAATATAAAGATTGAGTTCCTTACTCATATGACATCCCAGATTTTTTTAAGAAATTATAAATGGGAATTTAATAATAAAATTCTTATTACGAGATATTTTGAGTTTGGATATGTGTTATATGTGGTGAAGTATATGATGTGGTGTGAATATAGAAGATATATATATATATATATATATATTCATAGGTTGGAGGAATGAGGTTTAGTAGTTAATTTATTTTAACTATTAAAGAAGGGAAACGAAATTGTTGAAAAGAGAATTAAGTTAATTAAGTTGGAACTTATATTATTGAATAATATAATTTGATTATTATGCCTTGTTGGCACTATAATTATTATGAATTAAATTTCATAAATAATGAGAGTAATTCACTTAATTAAAATAGTGAATTAATATAAATATAATTGTTTTAATAAAATATGAATGTAAAATATTACATGTAAGAGTAATACGTTTATGTAATGGCTTAATATATTATATTTAGCCAAGTGAATGTAAATGGGTATGAGAATGAGAAGAACCAATATAATTATAAATAAATATTGGTGTTAAGATTAATGAATAAAATAAATATTCAATGGGAATTAGTATGGAACAATTTATTTAAGTATGATGGTATGAAATAAATTGATTAATATTTAAGTAGTGATTAGATGTATGGATTAAATAAATTGTATTGAGACAATTTATGCGAGGAAAGGAATTAAATAATTATATATTATAATTATATAATTCATGTGAGTTAAGTAAAATAAAGGAAATAAATATTAACTATTTTAATGGAAATATTTATTCTAATAGAGATGTTTATTTTAGTTACAAAGGTAATTTCATAATTTATAGTGTAGTAATTATACATGTTATAATTACATAATTACTTAATGAGGCTAAATAGTTTAACAATAAAATAAAGGTATGACAAATGGGCCTTATAATAAAAGATTTATAATAATAAATTAGAAAGGTGTTATTTGATGCTAGCCAAACAAGGTCTTATGACCTTTGGTATTTTAAACAGCTATTTGTATTTTAACTGATGCGTTAAAAATATTATTAAGGTTTTGTCAGTTTTATTCACGTAAAAATATTCCTAAGGCTAAGAAGAAGAAGAACAGAGAAGAAGAGAGAACCTAGAGGAAAAATTGAGAAGATGTTTTATAAAATCAAAGAAGGAAGATGATTCAACCAAAGTTGCTCTAATCATCTAGATAATCTAAACAAGAATCAAAGGTAATAATCTAGCTTTGAGTTCTTAGTTTTATTTTCTTGAGTATTCCTTGAAAAGTTGGATTTCTACAGTTAATTCGTTAAGGAATTGGTTATAGATGTTAATGGATATGTTTAATATGCTTTATATAATCTAAAAGTGATTTTTAAGAAATCAAATTCATAAAGATGTGTTGGAAGATGAAGAAATTTGGGTTATGGCTTAGTATATGTATTTTGGTCTATTTTCAAGCTTAAATTGATGGTTAAATCAACTGTGTAATCTGAAATTGATTATAGATGTTGTTAGTATGTTGAAAGACGAAAACAATGAAGTTTAAACGGATTGATTTGGTTAGGAATCGAATTCGTGGTGAATGATTTCGCTAAAACATGTTAAAACATGTAATACTAATATGAACATGAGTTTTGAGTAAAAATTTAGGTTCTTAATGTTTCTATAAATTATGAATATCCTTGCTATGTCGTAGTTCTATGAATTACGAATCCATAGAGTCGAAAACGGACTCAATTGGATGTGTATAACACAATTTATGAAGATGGGAAGGAGGAAAGGGTTAGAGAATTCGCCAGAACAACATACTGGAGGAAAAAGTCGCGTAACACGCTGCCAGGGGCGCAGCTGCGCTGCCCCCAAGGCTGATTGGGGCGAAGCTGCGCCGGGAGGAAAGTTAGTCGGGGACTGTTTTGACCTCCTGTGGTAAAACAGCCATAACTTTTTCATATGAACTCGGATTGAGGTGATTCAAGATGATCCGGAACAAGCACGAGTAGACCTACAACTTTTGTTCTTTAAGTTTTTCAATTTGAGGTCGTTAGATAGGGTTAAAATGGTCATTTGTGGGACTGATGTGTTTTTGGAGGCAATCGGACGGCGTCGGGCATGCACGTAAGCACATGTAATGCTCCCGATCATGTAAAATGATATTCTAACTTTCATAACATGACTATTAGGTATTATAATAATACTTAGCATTAATCCTTGAGTATTAGACAATTCGGTTGGGCGTGCTAAGCGTGCGCAAATGCGTGTCGTTTGGGTGTTCGAATAGGCAAGTTTGGCGTACGGACGTGCAAGCGTCTCAACGCCGTAACGAGTGTGTATGACCTTGTTTAATATTATGTTTTTATAACAGTGAAACATTATAGAGTAATGTAACCCAATATAGGAGCATGCAAATCACATGCAAAAGAGGCGAGTTAGGCGTGTGACGTATAAACGTCGAAACGACGTGTAATGTGGTAATACACTTAAATAGTGTTTCGATTCTAATGTAACGAACATTATTATATATGAAATGTGGTTAATATAAAACCAATAGGTAGTCCTAGCAGGACTTAAACACTTGAACGAATTTCGAATATTACGAAAAGCAATTATAGTGAAATATAAGTCGATAGTTAACACAATCAAATTGAACATTGTGTATTGATAATAGGAAGGGTTATGAGATGTATAGTAAAGTTTACGTTATAACTAATATGCATTGTTATGTGACTGATAGTTGATGTGCATAATTATATAATTGTGTAGGGCACGTGAAGTGCAGATATCTGTAAGCTGTTAAACTGTTATTGGTAAACAACGATCAAGGCAAGTCTTTCAGTTCTTATTTTCTACGTGAACTTGATGATGAACTGTTTTTAAATTTTTTTGCAAAGAGCATGATATGTTGTATATATGTTGTAAGCATGAAATGTTAAAGTCAATTTATGACTACATTGATTGATTAAAGAATGTTGATTGAGTAAGGAACTCAATCTTTATATTTGTTATGTGAAGTAAAGCATGTATGCCATGTTACTTTAATTATTATGAGATGTATGTTGAGTATGCATTTATGTGCTATGTGATGCATGAAAGCTGTTAGATCTTGCTGAGCTGTCGAGCTCATTCTTGCAAATAATCACTTTTGCAGGTTAAGGATTCAAGGTAACGCTATGTGCTACTTGAAAGAAATGAATCAGATGTAATGCATGAAGATTTATATACTTTGGCTAAATTGTTATTATTTTGGACACTGTTTAAGGTTTCAGATAATGTATTTGATAATGTATGATGGTTAATAGATGTTATGTTGTAAAGTTTAAATTTTACTCGATGTATAAGGGTTATTGAATGTGGTTGTAAGTTTTTGTTTATACTAACTCTGATGAAGCGATTCATGAAATAAAGTTGAATCAAAGTTATGTAATGATAAAGGTTGAGATTCAGGGAAATAAAGAAGGAATAATATAAAAGTTTTAAATATTCCGTATTTTTAGTGATTGTATCATTGATTAATGGTGTAAAGGATGTATTGTTAACGACCGATGTCGAGAGTTGTATTGTATGAATGTTGGGGTCGTTACAGTTGGTATCAGAGCTGATAGGTTATACACCTTAGGTAAGATTACCTTAGGCTATGACCTTAGAGAATGAGAAGTTAAGTTACGTATAAAGAAAATGTGATTCCTTTCACGTACGTAGAAGTATAGAATGAGTTAAGTCCTAGAAATGTTATAGGAAGAAGGTGAGAATAACGAGGAATAAAACTCGAATAAAATGTTGAACTTTATGAACGAAGTTATAAATTCTTAAAAGAAGAGTTGTGAAATAAACAAGAAGATTCAAAGAAGAATCTTGAAGAGATATGAAGATGAGACTCAGGAGTTACCTAACTCCAATAATAAAGATGACGAATAACGATGAATATACAAAGTTTATAAGATTAAAATCATAATGAAGTCATGATATGACATGATGATAGGTAAAGATAAGAAGTTTTTAAAACAAAACGATAATGAGATAGGAAAGAATCATATGGGAGATGATTATAGAATAAGGTCACGACGTGATCTTTTAAAGTTGAAAGACAGATGGTCAGTAATTATTGAATAGTTATAGTTTGATGCTATAACGAGAATGTACTATGATATAGTACGAGGTTAACTCACGAGGAGTTATAAATGATGAGATACAAGGAAACTGTATCGAGTATAGAGCAAGTTATGAGCAAGATAGAGTTAGGTGGGATTTCAATTGAATAATCATGTGATGGCTGAGTTGTACAAACCTTTGTATGGGCGAGGGTTTGGTGCTTGCACTTTGTTTATCACATTGATAATCATTGGAATGTAGGTGTCGCGCTATCAATGTATATATGGTGAAAAGGTGATTCTTTTCTCATGTGTATATTTGATAGTTAGAGACTATTAAGATTAGTAAGATGTTATTAGGATTAAGTGCGAGTTCTTAAAACTCATGCTTATGGTAAGTTCATGACTCATAATCATATGGTATGTTGGGAACTCCTCAGCGAATGGACGCCTATAGTCTGACTAGGAAGTTCTTAAACTCATATTATTGTGGAAAGTTCCTGACTTCCAAAGTGTGGAAAGTTTGATGAACTATACTGGGAATAGAAAAGTTATGGTGTAGGAAGCATTGATGTTGTTTAAGGTTGATAAAATGATTAAGTAATGATGGAGTAAATATTTAATTGATGGAGAAAGTTTTATATTCTAAATCTCCTAGCTTTGCTAGATTTTTGAAATTTATTGACTTCGTGCTAATGTTGCACTTCTGTTTTCTTAAAAAAAATAAACATTGGATCAAATGATGGAACCAATGATTTTTTTTTAAAAAAATAGTGCTATTATTCACATGTCTATGCTAATTGCTTCTGCTAGACAAAAATAATTTTAATTTTTCAAAATGTATTTTAAGTGTTCTATGCATCATTTGATATGGTGTAGAGACAATAATCGAGGAAGTTATCAATGCAGTTAAACCTAGTGTTGGATGTGATCGTATGATCATCAGCCCACTATGGTATGATGTAGTATAACGACGTCATGTAATGACGAAATCCTCAACGTACCATTATTACGGTATAGTATCCGGATATTATGAAAAGATTCATTTATTTTTAGTTTCTTTAAACTATAAAAAAAGGGGGATTTATTTACTTTTAGTTTCTTTAAATGAAAAAAAAAATTGAGTTGGTTAAAGATGTATATATATATATATCTCGATTGATGTCCGAGTTATTGCTAGAAGTCTATGCTACTTGATTCAGCTAGACGACTATTAAAAGATGTTCATGAAATTCAAGCGTTCTTTGTCAAACTATACCAAACCAAATTGTTTTGGTGTGGATGCAAATGTTAAGAAGCTGAGGTGAACAACCCTGTAAAGGGGACATGTTATCGGAGACAATGGTTCCGAAAGTAACGCATATAGTCGTTACGATGTTAAGATGTAATACGTTGTGCACGACGTAGGGGTACGATAGGCTGATCACCTAGAGTACTTGCAGAGAGTGTTTTCAGTCTGTGTGATTGCTAAACATTCTGTTAAAGATGGTTTACAGTGGTGATGCACTATTAAACCAGGAGAAGAGTTCAAGGTCTTATGACCTCTCTGCATGAAATAGAATCTTTTAAATTCCTGTTATTCATATCGCTTCCCAATTATTGAACAATTGTGGAAGATTCTTATTATTCTGAAGTGAAGGTGGCAAGAATGATATTTCCTAGAAAGAAATAGTTGTGGAACACATCAAGTTAGTGAATAAGATTAACTTAAAATCTACTTTGATAGATTGAATGAATGAAGATTAATGAAAATTTCGAGGACGAAATTCTTAGAAGAAGGGGCGAATGTGATAACCCGAACAATTATAGATGGTGAATTACGAGGTATATGAATTCTACGAGTAGAATATATAGTAATGATCGTTAGAAAGAAAATGAACGAGCTAAAGAATATATGATTGTGTTTAAATTGAAGGTTATGTAATAAAACCTAAAGCTTGTTGAAGAGGTGAATTTAGTAAGATATATGTGTAGTTTATATAAATATTGTTAAGATAACGTGTTGAAGTATTCAACGATAGTCGTGGAAGAGATTTTGTGAAAACTGAGTAAGGAAGGTTCCGTTGATTCCGAGGACGGAATCCTTATAAGGAGGGAAGGATATGACATCCCAGATTTTTTTAAGAAATTATAAATGGGAATTTAATAATAAAATTCTTATTACGAGATATTTTGAGTTTGGATATGTGTTATATGTGGTGAAGTATATGATGTGGTGTGAATATAGAAGATATATATATATATATATATATATATATATATATATATATATATATATATGCATAGGTTGGAGGAATGAGGTTTAGTAGTTAATTTATTTTAATTATTAAAGAAGGGAAACGAAATTGTTGAAAAGAGAATTAAGTTAATTAAGTTGGAACTTATATTATTGAATAATATAATTTGATTATTATGCCTTGTTGGCACTATAATTATTATGAATTAAATTTCATAAATAATGAGAGTAATTCACTTAATTAAAATAGTGAATTAATATAAATATAATTGTTTTAGTAAAATATGAAGGTAATATATTACATGTAAGAGTGATACGTTTATGTAATGGCTTAATATATTATATTTAGCCAAGTGAATGTAAATGGGTATGAGAATGAGAAGAACCAATATAATTATAAATAAATATTGGTGTTAGGATTAATGAATAAAATAAATATTCAATGGGAATTAGTATAGAATAATTTATTTAAGTATGATGGTATTAAATAAATTGATTAATATTTAAGTAGTGATTAAATGTATGGATTAAATAAATTGTATTGAGACAATTTATGCGAGGAAAGGAATTAAATAATTATATAATTCATGTGAGTTAAGTAAAATAAAGGGAATAAATATTAACTATTTTAATGGAAATATTTATTCTAATAGAGATGTTTATTTTAGTTACAAAGGTAATTTCATAATTTATAGTGTAGTAATTATACATGTTATAATTACATAATTACTTAATGAGACTAAATAGTTTAACAATAAAATAAAGGTATGACAAATGGGCCTTATAATAAAAGATTTATAATAATAAATTCGAAAGGTGTTATTTGATGCTAGCCAAACAAGGTTTTATGACCTTTGGTATTTTAAACAGCTATTTGTATTTTAACTGATGCGTTAAAAATATTATTAAGGTTTTGTCAGTTTTATTCACGTAAAAATATTCCTAAGGCTAAGAAGAAGAAGAACAGAGAAGAAGAGAGAGCCTAGAGGAAAAATTGAGAAGATGTTTTGTAAAATCAAAGAAGGAAGATGATTCAACCAAAGTTGCTCTAATCATCTAGATAATCTAAACAAGAATCAAAGGTAATAATCTAGCTTTGAGTTCTTAGTTTTATTTTCTTGAGTATTCCTTGAAAAGTTGGATTTCTACAGTTAATTCGTTAAGGAATTGGTTATAGATGTTAATGGATATGTTTAATATGCTTTATATAATCTAAAAGTGATTTTTAAGAAATCAAATTCATAAAGATGTGTTGGAAGATGAAGAAATTTGGGTTATGGCTTAGTATATATATTTTGGTCTATTTTCAAGCTTAAATTGATGGTTAAATCAATTGTGTATCTGAAATTGATTATAGATGTTGTTAGTATGTTGAAAGACGAAAACAATGAAGTTTAAACGGATTGATTTGGTTAGGAATCGAATTCGTGGTGAATGATTTCGCTAAAACATGTTAAAACATGTAATACTAATATGAACATGAGTTTTGAGTAAAAATTTAGGTTCTTAATGTTTCTATAAATTATGAATATCCTTGCTATGTCGTAGTTCTATGAATTACGAATCCATAGAGTCGAAAACGGACTCAATTGGATGTGTATAACACAATTTATGAATATGGGAAGGAGGAAAGGGTTAGAGAATTCGCCAGAACAACATATTGGAGGAAAAAGTCGCGTAACACGCTGCCAGGGGCGCAGCTGCGCCGGGAGGAAAGTTAGTCGGGGACTGTTTTGACCTCCTGTGGTAAAATAGCCATAACGTTTTCATATGAACTCGGATTGAGGTGATTCAAGATGATCCGGAACGAGCACGAGTAAACCTACAACTTTTGTTCTTTAAGTTTTTCAATTTGAGGTCGTTAGATAGGTCAAAATGGTCATTTTTGGGACTGATGTGTTTTTGGAGGCAATCGGAGGGCGTCGGGCATGCACGTAAGCACATGTAATGCTCCCGATCATGTAAAATGATGTTCTAACTTTCATAACATGACTATTAGGTATTATAATAATACTTAGCATTAATCCTTGAGTATTAGACAATTCGGTTGGGCGTGCTAAGCGTGCGCAAATGCGTGTCGTTTGGGTGTTCGAATAGGCAAGTTTGGCGTACGGACGTGCAAGCGCCTCAACGCCGTAACGAGTGTGTATGACCTTGTTTAATATTATGTTTTATAACAGTGAAATATTATAAAGTAATGTAACCCAATATAGGAGCATGCAAATCACATGACCTTGTTTGATGTTATACTTTAATTAATTAAATCTTAGCATTCTAATTTAATTAATTAAAACTTAAAATACATTAATTACATAAAAATTGCCACATAACAATTATAATTACTCGCTAATTATAATTTCATGTAACAATTACCACATAACTTCATCTAATTTAATTATCCCAATTAAATTAGAATTATAACATAAAATCATTACATATTAATTAAATTAAATTAAATATTTATTTAATTAATATATTACACTTAATTACATTACTCCATATTCATCACATAATTATTTATTTAACTCAATAAATAATTCAATTAAAATATTTTTTTAATTCAATATATATTAAAATTAATATTTAAATCCTCTTCACATCAATTCACATATTTCACAATATATGACACGTATACACATACTCAAACTCAAAACATCAGATAATAAGAATTTTATTTATTAAATTCTTAAAAATCCATAATTATTATTATTTAATTCTTAAAGGAGTTTGAGAATTATTTAATAAGATGCTCTCTTATATATATATTCCTAATAAGATTAGGACGCTAATTAATTAAAAGAGTTTAATTAATTATTTCTAATGTGATTGGGAAGCCTAATTATTTATAAGTGTTTAATTAATTAATATGAAATCATAATCCAAAATTGTTTAGGAGGGTTGCCTACATTTATAAATAAGAAAGTCTTGTTATAGAACACAAGTTATACACTTTATTTCAAGAGTTGGGAGAGCACTCCTTTTCTAGAGAGAAGAAAACTAGGGTTTAGCCAAACACCATTCTTCTTGAATTCTTATTCTTTCTTGGTGGATCACCTCTAGAGGCCAAACACTTAGGTGGCTAACACTGATCAAAGGAAGGAATCAACTCGGCGAATTTAAGTTAAACGCGAAAGAGAATTGAAGTTGAACTCGTACCTGAGAAAGCTAGTTTCTACGAGGGTATGCATCTAATCTCCATCTATTTCGTTTTAATTAAAAACTGTACATAAAGGATGATCCGGGTATATGGTTTGTAAAATTTTAAAACTCTGATTTACAATGCTTCCGCTATTTTAAGCAATTTGATTATGTCCATGAATCTTACAAACCTAACAGGGAGAGCCGTGGAGGAAGCAGTAGTGGAGGAAGTAATCTAGGAAAGAGAAAGTGGGATAACAACAGCAACAAAAATAACCATCAAGTGGGAAGTCACCAAGGAGGGTTTAAGAAGAGAGCTGAGGGATGCTCAAAGTGCAGGAAGAACCACCAAAGAGAGTGCTGGAATGGGCACTGTGACACCCCCAAATCCGGGTACTTCGTTTTCACAAGATTTGGTGTTCACTTTCTAAATAAATCATACGTCTATCCAATAATAAAGAATTGCAAAGTAAAATACAACCTTCATAAATACTTAAATAAAATCTTCCTTGAAAAAATGATTACAACTTGTCCCAAATAAAAATCTCAAGGTTAACTAAACATTGACATCAAATAAATAAATGCAAAAATAAAACATCATCAACTAAGTCTTATTACAATTGAAGACAACAAGCCTTCACTTGCTCATATTTCCTTTTTCTTTACTTGTTGACGGGGCATCAATACTTTCAACCTTAGTTGCAATGGTTATTTAATGCAAGAGTGAGCAAACAACAGCTCACTAGAATACAACAACATTAAAGACGTAACATAATATCTTTATAAAGGTTTGAATAACTTTACTTTCATCACGATAAAGAATTGAATAATAATTCTTTCATTAACATTTAAAATTCGAATACAGAACTCATCTGAGGGTCATAAGACCTTGAACTTTTATCCTAGGTTATAAACATTTCTATTTAAAACCTTTAATAGTCATTAAGACTATGGACCTTAACTCGTACTTAGGGGGATCAGCCCTTCGTACTATGTATGTGCACAACATTTAACGCTTCTGCGTAGTAACCTCCCCTAATAAATAGGGTTGTTCATCTCAGTTTTTTGAATACAAGTCCGCACCAAAGAAAGTTTGGTTTGGATAAGCTTAAAGAGAAATTTAGAATTCAACGTTCATCAACTAAGGAATAGTCGAATCGACTTACAATAACTTAGAATAATTCATAAATAAAGAATTATGAACTAACTTATGCCTTATAAATAACTTAAAGCATTTGAAAGGAAAATATAAACCTTGTTTGAACAATAAGTCAAGATCACATTAATTAAATCATGAACTTAGATTAAGTACTTGTCCCTTGCAGAAGTAAAAGGACAATCTCAAACAATGAATATATGAACTTAAAGAACTTTTATAACATTTAAAAGTTCAGGGATAAAAGACTTGCCTCAAGCGCAAGCTACTAACATAATTGACTTTCTTTAATACTTCCTACACATATATGTTTAATTACAATAGTCTAAATTAGTTAACACGTAACTAATTCACATAATTGGTTAACCCTTATCGGTTAACTCATTTTGGTTTAATTAATAAGTTAATAATTAACCACATAATTAATTACATCACATTGACATGCTCACATAATTAAATCAAATAATAATTATGTATTTCATATTAATTAAATTATAGTTGAACAATTATAACTTAAACATTACATCTAATTATAATTACTCAAATTACAATCACTAAATTATTATAATTTATAATCAATTAAACTACATCATCCATTTACTAAATTATAATTTAGATTAACATTTACTTGGTTAAAATAAATCAAATAATATTATAATTAACAAAATTATAATTTAAATTCCACCTTTACTTTAATTATAATTATTCAAATTATAATTATATATCACATTAACTAATTTACAATTAAACAATTATAACTTAATAATTCAAATAATACCTTAAGGTTTTCAAAACCTCTTTTCTTTTCCAAATATGAGATTGTCAAATTCATGTTAATAATATGGTATTGCAACTAGATATATGATCATTATCCTAGCAACAATTTAACTTAGGTATATAAAACAAAAAAAAAACTTCACAAGTAACTAGAATTCACTGCCTCTACTCAGGTCACGGCGCAGCTGCGCTACCATAAGCCTTGGCACCGGCGCAGCTGCGCTGGTGTCAATTCTGGAAAACTCAGCAGGCGCAACTGTGCTGTTTCTGCCTTTGTTACCGGCGCAGCTGAGCCGGAACGCAGATAGAAACAGGCAGTGCGGCACTCTGCTTCACTGTTCAACCCAACCATGTCAACAAACGGTCATTCACAACAACATAGATAATGTAAAGTATACATATGCACTAATACACATATATAACATGCTTCTAGACAAAAACTATCTAAGCAACAAGAATCAAGCGTTCTAAAAAATCCAATTTTGATATTTTTATAAAACTCATACTTTAACAAAACAATTCACTGTAATTCAAATTCTCAACTAATCCAACTTATAATACATGTATTATTTTCATAATTGAAGATAACATCATAAACAATTCTAAATAGGCATATTAATACATACGAATTCATCAATTTTACTCTAAAACCAAACCAAAACATATAAAATCCATCTGAACACAATTTCTCCATTAAAAACTTGTTTTAACCACAATTTGATTTCTGAAAATCCTTTTATGGCATACAATCCCTAATAAGAACACATGAATACTATATATATGTATATATACAATTCATGATTATCCCTACTTTTTATGAAAATTCACTTTGACAGAGAATAAAATACAATTAACATTTGAATTGAATTCTACAATTATAAGGGTAGAGATTATAAATTACCCTTTAGCTAGTCGTTAGTGAAGAAGGAGATGATGCTTGCTTAAGCTCTTCCTTGCTTTCTCTTCTAACTTTTCTCTGTAATTCTTTTTCTCTGCTCTTTCTCTCCTTCTCTTTTCTTTTCTTTTAGGCTTAGACTAACTTAGCGTAAACTATATAACTGATATAATAATATACGATATAATAATAACTGACAAAATAATAATTCCCTTATTAAGTATATCAGTTACGTAAGTTTTAAAATTCAAAAAACCTTATGGCTTTGTTTGGTAAACAGCTTAATTAAAAATAGCTTTTTGATAGTTAGGGCCCCGTTTGTCAAAAACCTTTTAAAATAAAAGTAAGGGCCTTGTTTAGTTAAAATCATGTAAAACTCTTTTCTTTATTTTAATAAATTATTTTAACACATACTTTAATGTTACACTTTAATTAATTAAATCTTTAACATTCTTATTTAATCAATTAAAATCTAACATCAATTAATCATATAAAAATTACCACATGATTATAATTACTCGCTAATTATAATTCATGTAACACTCATCACATATCCTATCTAATTTAATTATCTCAATTAAATTATAACTATATTATAAAATTAATATACATCAATTAAATTAAATATTAAATATTCATTTAATTAATATATAACTCTTAATTAAATCACTCCACAAATCACATAATTTATTTATTCAACTCTATAAATAATTCACATAAAATATTTATTTACTCAATAAATATTAAAAATAATTATATAAATACTCAATCATTATAATTTTCCCTCCTTAAAAGGATTCTGTCCCCAGAATCACACAAAAAAAAAATCTCGTCTATTACATTCTTCCCCCCTTAAAAGGATTTTATCCCCAAAATCGGTACATAAGGGGTTTCACAAAACTAAGCAAATAATTGCAGATAAGATTTCATCATAACATCTTCGAGTTCCCACGTAGCTTCTTCAGTACTGTGGTTCCTCCAAATTACCTCAACAGAAGGTATCACTTTATTTCTAAGTATTTGTTCTTTTCTATCAACTATTTGAACATGCACTTCTTCATAAGTTAAGTCTTTATCGAATTGTAAAGGCTCGTATTCTATTACATGTTTGTAGTCGTGCTTGTAAGGTCTCAACACAGAAATGTGGAAGACATTATGTATATTTTCTAGCTCCGGAGGTAACGCCACCTCGTAAGCTACCTCACCCACCTTTCGTAGTACCTCGAAAGGTCCAATAAATCGGGGACTCAACTTCCCCTTCTTGCAAAATCTAATCTTCCCATTCCAGGGAGATACCTTCAGGAAAACGAAGCTCCCTAGTAAGAATTCTCGATTCTGTCGATGTTGATCGGCATACTTTATCTGTCTGTCTTGAGCAGCAACCAATCTTGTTTTGATCAGCTTCACAATTTCGGCGGTTTGTTATACCAGTTGTGGTCCAAACAGTTGATGTTCACCGACTTCATCCCAGCACTAAGGCGTTCTGCATTTCTTGCCGTATTACGCTTCGTAAGGCAGAATGCCGATACTCACGTGATAGCTATTATTATAGGCGAACTCCACCAACGGTAGATGATCATCCCAGCTTCCTTTTAAGTCCTTAACGTAAGCTCTCAGCATATCCTCTAGCGTCTGAATCGTTCTCTTGCTCTGGCCGTCGATCTGAGGATGGTATGATGTACTCATTGGCAATTGTGTTCCCAGACACTCTTGCAAACGCTTCAAGAAATTAGCCATAAAATGTGGATCTCTGTCGGACACAATAGACACCGAAACACCGTGTCGAGAAATGATTTCCTTCACATACAGCTTCGCTAGCTGATCCAAGTTGTACTTAATCCTAATCGGTAGAAAGTGGGTTGACTTCGTCAGTCGATCCACAATCACCCATATTGCATCGAAACCTTTTTGAGTCGCTGGAAAACCAACCACGAAATCTATCGTGATGTGCTCCCACTTCCATTCTGGAATCTCCAACGGTTGTAGCAATCCGCTAGGTCTCTGATGTTCTGCTTTAACTTTCTGGCACGTTAGACATTTTGCAACGCATTCAGCAACATCCGTCTTCCTATTCGGCCACCAGAAATGGTGTCTGAGATCCTGATACATCTTTGTACTCCCAGGGTGAATCGAATATCTTGAACAACGAGATTCATTCAAAAACTCCTCTTTGACGTCTGGTACTGGCAATACCCAGATTCTTCCTTCAAATAATAGCAGTCCTTCATTATCAATCTTGAACTTGAACTCTTCACCATCGGCTATTCTTTTCCAAATCTTCTCGCACTCTTCGTCGTGAAGTTGTGCTTCTTTCACTTTGTCTACCAGTGTAGAACTAGTAGTTACTTAAAATAACTTCTCATCCGACTCCTTCAGAAACTTCACTTCTAGCTCTAATCTAGTCATATGTTCTATCAACTGATCCTGATTAGTTAACATGTTCAGCTTCTCCAGACCTTTTCTGGTCAAAGCGTCGACGACAACGTTAGCTTTACCTGGATGGTAAAGTATTTCGTAGTTGTAGTCCTTGATCAATTCCAACCATCTCCTCTGGCGCATGTTCAAATCCTTTTGTGTAAAAATATACTTTAGACTCTTGTGATCTGTGCATATCTCACACTTTTCTCCATATAGGTAGTGTCTCCAAATCTTTAGAGCAAACACTACTGCCGCCAACACCAAGTCATGGGTCAGATACCCTTTTTCGTAGTCCTTCAGCAGACGTGACGCATAGGCAACGACTTTGCCGCTTTGCATCAGCACACAGCCTAATCCCTTATGTGAGGCATCACTATATACTACGAAATTCCCCGTACAATCCGGCAATGATAACACAGGCACAGTACTCAGCCTCTTCTTCAACTCCTGAAAACTCTCCTCACACTTTTTAGTCCAAACAAATTTAATTGTGTTACCAGTCAAATTCGTCAATGGAGTTGCTATCTTGGAAAAGTCCTGAATAAATCTCCGATAATAACCCTCCAATCCCAAGAAACTCCCAACTTAAGACGACGCCTTTGGCTGATCCCAATTCATTACGGCTTCAACCATCAGTGGATCTACCGAAATCCCATCCTTGTTGGTCACGTGGCCAAGAAATTGCACACGTTCCAACCAGAATTTGCATTTTGAGAATTTCGCATACAGCTTCTCTCGTCTCAGCGATTCCAACGTCAGCCTTAAATGTTCGGTGTGTTCCTCCTCGGTCTTAGAATAAACCAGGATGTAATCTATGAACACCACTACAAACTTATCTTGGAACGGCTTAAACACCCTGTTCATTAAGTCCATAAATGCAGATGGGGCATTCGTTAGACCAAATGACATCACTAAGAACTCGTAATGTCCATACCGAGTTCTGAAAGCTGTTTTCGATATATCTTCTCTTTTTACCTTCAATTAATGATACCCACTCCTCAAATTGATTTTCAAAAAGTATCTAGCACCCTTCAGTTGATCGAACAAGTCATCGATCCTAGGTAAATGATATATATTCTTGATCGTAACTTTGTTCAATTCTCTATAATCAATGCAAAGTCGCATCGATCCATCTTTCTTCTTCACGAATAAAACTGGCGCTCCCCACAGCAAAATGCTCTGCTGAATATACTTCTTGTCCAGCAATTCTTGAAGTTGAACCATCAGTTCCTTCATCTCGATTGGAGCCATTCGGTACGAAGCTTTCAAAATCAAAGCAGTTCCCGGCGCTAAGTCGATCAGAAACTTTATCTCCCCATCTGTTGGAAGTCCTGGCAAATCGTCCAGAAACACATCCACAAACTCCCTAACCACTGGTATCTCTTCTATCTTCGGGCTATCCTTACGCGTATCTACTATGTAGGCTAGATATCCCACACAGCCTTGCGTCAAAAGTTTCTTGGCTTGCATAACCATCAGACAACTCGTTTGTTTAGGCGATTTACTACCATAGAACACTACCTTTGACGGAGTCGTAAGGTTTACCTACTTCTTCTGACAGTCGATTACCGCCCCATGGTTGAACAACCAGTCCATACCTAGTATGGCATCGAATTCCCCAAGTTTTATTAGAAACAAATCTACCCTCAGTTTTTGACCCTTAATGTCCAATCTACAGTTCTTGTATACAAACCTAACTGGAATAACTTCCCTATTTGCAATCTCTATGCTTAAGGGGTAACCTAACTACTCTATTAGGTAAGTCTAAGATCTTAGCAAAATCATCAGATATGAATGAACAAGTAGCACCCGAATCAAATAATACATATGCATTTATACTATTGATTAGAATAATACCTGTCAACACATCTTTTGATTACACAGCGTCCTGCACCGTCATATTAAACGTGCGGGCAGTGGGTCGAACGGCTTGTAGTGGTCCAACGATAGTCAGAGTGCTGCCGCTGCCATTTCCTCCATTCCCTATTGACCCTACCGCTGGCTTTTTTGGGCAGTTATGAGCCATGTGATCCTTGGATCCACATGTATAGCAAGCTCCCTTCTTTGGGTTTAGGCAATTCAGCGCGATGTGGCCTTCCTGACCACAGTTGTAGCACACCCGTTTCCCTTTCATGCACACTCTAGTGTGAGTCTTCCCGCATGTAGCACATGCTTCGAGCTTTCTCTTCTGCTAGCCTCCCTGTTGACTCCTAGTAGAGGTGTTATCGTTCCACTTTCTTTTCTGATGGATAGCCCCGCTCCAACAGCCTTGGTTTCCGTCTCATTCTTCTTCTTCTTGTCTTGATTAAACTTCGTCAACGCGTCGCTCCCACCTTCAGTGAGTAATTCCTTTTCCATCATAGCTGCAAATGTGTTCAGCTGGA